>VZTG01008034.1:31389-145691 GCA_013397845.1 Melanocharis versteri | reverse complement strand
CCCCGCAGCCCCGGCATCCCGCCCGGGGCACGGCGGCTCCGCTGCCGCCGCCTCCGGCCCCCGCCGAGCGGAGCCGCGGGCAGCAGCCGTGCGGCGTTGAGTGACAGCCCTCCCGTTTCCTGGGATGCTGCTCTGCAGCCCCGGCGGGGACGGGACCCCAGGCAGCGAGAAGCGAGAAGGGCGTGACGCTTCGCCTTGCCAGCCCTGACTTTCCACCTTTGGCTAAGGAAGGGTCCGGTTTATGGGATGACAGAGAGGTTGAGATTCCAGTTTTCCCGCGATCGGTTTTGAATTGGGTCTTGCTTTCCCTCAGTTTACTGGGGACCGAAAGTGGCATCGCTGGTAATGGTTGTGTTCAGCATCAAAAAATCTTCCTGTTTTCTGGGCTGTTCATCCCCTGCAGTACTTTATGATGTTCACCTTGAAATTTTGAACTACTGGTAAAATTTTATGGGTTTATTTTTCTTTTAATTTTTTTTCTTTTTCTTTTTCCTTTAGCTCCCCCCGAAACGTAAGCTTGTTCCTGGTTCCTAGACTGCCAAGCAGGGCTCGGTGTATTCCTGTGCTAAAATCAGAATTTTTCAGAGTTCTCCTTGTATTTATTTTGTTGCTGATAATCTGTTTTGGGGATTTGTATCAGTACAAGTTTTGTGGTTCTGTTTTTGCCCGTTATTAGTTAACTGCAGGGACAGAAGTCTACTTCTCTAAATCAGAAGGTGAAAACTTGGGAAGGATTTTCTGGTAAATGTGTTACTGAGATGTTTGAACAGCAGTATTGAAGGTTACCAATATTACTACAATTTGTTTTAAACTTAAGAAGTTTTTTTGCGTAAACAATCTGCAGAAACAGTTCTGTGACTATCCTCTGACAGCAGTGTTTTGAAAGGAAACCTGTGTTATTTTAATTGGTAAAGTAGCTTGCATATTCTGGCAACGTAAGTGGTCTTTGCTTCAAAAAGAATGCCATAATTTGTGTTTGCTTCTATCTGGAGAGGAGCTTTTCTTGTGTCTTAGATATATGTACTTCTGGGATTTTTCCTGAAAATATCTTTACTTCTTCTCCAAAGGACTGATTTTAGTACAGATTTTTAGTGATCTGACTTACTGTAAATTTCTTAAAAAGATAAAAAGTCGTATTAACCTGTCTGAGGGAGAAGCAACCTGTGGCGTGAGGGTGGGAATGAGCAACACGGGACAGAAATAATTTACATCAACTCTTCTGCCCAGGCCAGGATATGGCTTGGTTATACTTTAGCTGGTAACATGTGCGATCCTACTGAACGTTACAGGATATTTTGAAGATCCTGCAGGTACAGCCATCCTGTATATTAGTGCTGTGCCTGGGCTGGAGCCCAACCCATTGCCGTTGTGTGGGGTTTGGGCTCCAGCCTCTGCTGAGGTCCATCGATTCAGTGTATCTCGGGTGTGCGGCGATGCGGGAGGTTTGGCCCCTCCATACACGTGGCACAAAGGGCCAAGTGCCCCGGAGCTGTCCCCTCTGAGAAGGTGGCCTTCCCAACCAATAGGGGCCAAGAAGCTGCAGGAACCCTCCCTCTCGGGCCTGGGGTCCTACAGACCCCGGTCAACAGGTTTGACAAAGCTCAGCACAAGCATCAGCCCTCATCCCGCAGCTGCTGTTTTGGCAAACGTAATCAGATCAGGGTTGGGAAAGCAGTGAATTCACCTGTTTGGGCAGCCCTCCCTTCACCATCCCCTTTCCCAGAAAGCAAGATGCTCTTTATCTCTTCAGCTTCAGAGAAAAGACACAAAATTTTAGCTTGAATCTGAAAAGAAAGTTTTTTCTTTGTCCATTCTGTAAAAACATCAAAAACCAACAAAACAAAACAAAGATCTACTTTGGCAAATATTTCATTTGACCTGAAATTAAAAATTGGCATAAAATTCTGTGTTCTTCATTTTTTTATGAAAACAAAAAATTTCTGGAATTCGGCAACTTGTGAAGCTACAGGAATGATGTGGTAGACATGAGTTCACTTTCTCTCTCTGCCTCCCTCACAGAAGTGCCCCAATCGCAGCAGTGCGGAGCAGGACAGTCTGTCTTTTCCAGACAGATGTGAATAGGGTGGGAGAAATCTTTTGACTAGGAAGTGGAAACTTCAGGTGTGACTCCTGCTCGGGGGTAGCAAGGCAAATTCCCATTATTTTGCAAAGGAAAACCACCTTTTTTAGAGAACTTTACTCAAAAAAATGGAGGTTTCACTCAGGCCTTTTATCGCCCTTTCTGTGGATTTTTTCGTAGCTCTTGAATTTGAATACAAAGTCATCGGACATTATCCATGAACAAAACAATTTTGCTGCCACAAAGTAACAGAACAAGTCACACATACCTGTTGTGATAATGACATTTTTTAGTTGCTGAAACTAAAACTACTGTTGGCTTTTGGCATCTTCTTTCGCCAGATTAATGTTTGTCTACAATACTATCTCGTGTGTGTTTATTGGAAAGCTCTATTTTTCTTTCCTATTTTTTTCATTTTTTTTTTAGCTTTCATTTTCAAAATTTTTTCTTTTTTTTTTCACATTGTGAACAAATAAGCTGAACTTTTGTTTCTTCTAAGTTTTAGTTTCTTTTCCATGAACCAGGGGAGAGAACGAAGAATAACTTGCTTTTTGAGAAGTGGGGTGGTGAGGGGAGAGCTGTCCAACTGAGGATATTAACTATTTTCACCATCGTGTTCTGACAACCTCAGGTATGTGGGTACAGTACAGTATCATTTTCACAATTTCAAAAATAAGTTTTCTTCAAAACAGACAAAACAAGTAACAAGTTATTGTAGTAAGACAACGCTATAGTTTGATTCTGAAAGTAAATAAACTCAGCTCACAAAATGTAACATGAAGAAACTTCCAAATGCCCTAAATTGGGCACAAAGAGCCTCCTTTATTTTTAATTAATTTTACCTTGTCCCTAAAGTGTAAAAGCACAAATTTAAGATGTAGAAGCAATTCTCCTGAAAATCTAGGAGCCAGAGGTACCCTTGCTTATTTTCTTCCACCCTTTGTGCCAAAATACATCAATTGTCTCTTTTGAGTCAATTTGCCAAGCCTGGATAGTGGCTTTTTGTGTCATTTCTTCAGAAGCGAATTTTCCCCATAGTCTGTTCATGAGCTGCAGAACCTCCTGCCAGGCACAAGTTTTCATTAAATTCACCTTCCCGCAGTAAAACAGACTCCACAACATCTGATTTATTAGTCACCACATGTAGCCTGAAGTTCTGTACCTTCCCTGTCTTGTTTTCATTACTGTCAAGACAACAACAAGTTTATATATCATTGACTGCAGAGGATCCCCAAATGGCTGATCCCCTCATCTCCTTTTGTGCTGCTGTCTGTACATGGAATCTTCAAAGACTGGATTGGTACTGCCGATTTCCTCTCCTTGCTCAAACTAACACTGAAATATTTTGGAAAATAACTATGACAGCATATAATATACGAATTGTACATTGTGCAGGGTGACCTCTCATTTTTCAGTTTGTGTATTTGCCCTAACAGTAGAGAGGGATTTGAAAATAGACATGGGACAATAAAATCATGGCTCTGGTGAAATTTCCTGACCTGACTGAGACCGCAGTATCATCTGGCTAATGGTGCTACTTTCCACCTTGTTGCATGGGGACTGGTTCTCCTTCCTCACTAGCCAAATTTCTAGAATTTCAGGTATTTTTATCTCATCATTTTAACATCACTTAATATCAAATTTTGCCTGGTGACCAGGATTATATATATACTCAGAAAGACAGAGTTTCAAAATCTGCTGTTACCTAACTGCAGAATGCAAGCAAATTTAGAAATTTGCCATGACAATAGAGAAAGCATTAAGAGATGGGGGAGAGAGAAAAGAAGGCAAAGAACATTCCCTTGCCAGATTGAAAATAATCACTGCAGCTGATCCGCAGAAAGGTTTTGTGTTGATCTGACGTGTGGTGTAGCTCATATTAGCAAGAACATTCTGTTGTGGTCTTTTTCAGTTTTTCTGTGTCATTGCTCAATGAGTCTCTTGTCCAGTTCCATAGATAACCATGGACATAACGGTGGGAATGTTTCTCTGGATGCAGCCTAGGCTTGTTTGTGTGCTGCACACCGTGAGTGGGTGTTTCAGAATGTCACTCACCTGGTTTCTGTCACTCACCTGGTTTCCTCACTGGATCCACGACGGTATCCAAGGCATCGGACCTGCCGCGTTGTTCTCCTTGCCCCGTGCCACAGGCTGCTCCTCAGGCTCTGTACTGCCACAGCCAAACTGCCTCAGGAAACTCACCCAATTTAGGGAGCATTACCCTTCAGAGTTTTTCACAGAGCAATGCTCAGTGAGCATTCTCCATGGAGCTGACACCTGAGTTTGTCTTTGCCAAAGGGCTGGGCTTCTGAAATTGCAACTGGTTGTGAAGGACGGGGAGCCACTGGTTCGATTCTCACTTTCTGGGTGAGGGAACTTTGTGTTGGATGATGCATTTCTAGAAGGTCACAGATCACAAAGAGTGCCAGAGCTTGTGTAACACTCCATTAACTTGTTTTATTTATTTATTTTTTATCTTCAGAATGTTAAGTCGTAAAAAAAAAAAAAAATTAGGAGCCCAACATTTTCTGGTAAGGGATGAAGTTCTCCCTGTCACATATTGCTTTTCAGTTTTCATGGCACGTAGCTTAAGTTATCCCATGTCAGAAAAAGGATTTGAAGAAACAATTGTATTGAAACTTAACATCATGACGCTAAACAATGAAAGAGCATTTTTTGGGTGAAAGTACTTTTAAAAAGATCCTAACAATAAAATAAATATAATTTAAATCCTTAAAAAAGTATAGAAATACTCAAATGCAGTAAAAAATGTCCCTGGAAATACATATTTGTGCTTAAAAAGAAAGCGAATAAGGTAAAGAATTGCAGATGTCAAAAAAAGGGAGGAATTCTTCAAATACAGTAATTACAGCTCAGGGTAAGCCATCAGAAGGGAGTAGATAGAGCATGGAAAATATGAAGTGAGCTGGCTAAGAGGGAATTTGGTGAGCTAACCAGAGCATGAACCAGACTGATACAGGTAGGCACTCAGAGGCATTATCAGAAGAGCGTGGGCAGGTTAGCTGTCTGCCTGCTCTTGTCTGTATTCATCTGCAGTGTTAGGTGACTAATGCCTTTGGAAACCTGGCACAAGAAGATATCCTTTAAAATAACTTTACTTAAGAAAAAGTATGTTCACAGAACATAATTTCCGTGGATTAAAGAGAACAATTAATAAAGGCCATGAGGGTGTGTAGACATAAAGAATGGGAATGCAGGTCTTTAGCGTACTGCTGGAAATGCACGGCCAGACCAGACTGTGGCCTCCATGGAGCTGACAGGGAGTAAAATATAATTTGGGCTTAGTGTCAAAAGCAGCATTAGCTAACAGATGTAACTCCTGCTGGAATTGACAAATACAAATTTGAAGACCACATGAGAAAGTTGTGCAAGTTTAGTTTCAAGTGGTATAATTTCTAGAGCAACCAGATGAAGATTAATTTCCTTGAAGAATTTTGACAAATTGCTTAATGCAAAGTATATGGAACAGGAGGGGTGGTTTTAGTCTGACAATAGCCCAGGAGAAAAGGTCACATCAGTTCTACCTTAAGCAATATTTCACATTAGTGTCTTAAATCAAGTGTGTGGACTTGCAGGGCTCCTCAAAGATGCAGGGATGATTCTGGTTACCCGTCTGAGTACAGGTTGACCCCAGATGTTAAAAAATATAGCTACATTTAAAATCCAATGATAGCCTAACGAGACTGGTTGTCTGGGACAACTGTCATCAGTAATTATGACAGATATATAATGGGTTTTTAACACAACGTGTCCATAACACGTGGGACTTCGGGGTGCCTTTCTGCCTTTTCCTAGGAGAATATTTGAGCTTTATTTCACAGTGCACAAAGGGACACTGCTAATGCCTTCATCCCATTAGGAAATTCAAATTTATATTCTCATGGATGAATTACTCAAGAAGGAATATTGGCACTAATTTCCTTCTGTAAAGCTTCCTAAGATTTCTCAGTGTTAATTGAGGAATTGTAGGCAGTTGAAACAGACAGCACTGCTACAAAACATCTGATTACTCTGAAAAAATGGGTCCTGTTGAGTTTCAGTGTCATCAAGGGCTTAACTCTCATGTCCTTTGATCCTGCTGGTGCTGGGAGCAGTGATCTGGGCTGTGGTTCTTGGAGGCTCTTGAGTAAGTGTTGACAGATGAAAGGGCAGGGACAGGGATGCTCAGCCCCTCATCAGGGAATTCCCTCTCCAGAGGTGTGAGACTTGATCGTCTTTCACTCAGTCTGGCTTGTTGCTGGGTTTCAGGGGACATTTCAAAAAGGGTTTTGAAAGAGGCATTAATGTTCACTTTTGTGTGTGGCACAGAAACCTCTTGCCATTATCATAATTTTAGTCACACAGTCTTGTGTGTGTGTGGGAATATAAACTATGACAATAAGTTGAAAATAAAAAATGTTGAACAAGGAGTACATGCAATCAAAACATCTATTTGGATATATCCAGACATTTCATCAGGTGCTGTTATGTTCAAAACCTGTTCTACTACTCAAGAAGAAATAGACAGAAAGATATAAAAACCCCAAAGCTCCATTATACATTTTGGAAAATATTACTGTGTGACAGATACCAACAAAAATCAAGTGTTTTACTGTAATGCTTCTATGTGTTGGTAGTACTTCATCTTCACAGAGGAGAATGAGCAATAACTCTTGTATGACTTTACATGTGTTGGTTGCTTCCCACCAGATGAGTCGAACGCACATCAAGTTTATTTAAAATTACAGTTCATTAAAACACATTTTTCTTCCTCTAAAAGAGAAGTGATATATGGTCACCAACTAAAATTCCCTGTTAATTTTGAAATAAAGATAGACTTGGTAGGTGTAAGCAGCCTTTTCCTTGTAGAAAATCCTGCTAGATGAGCGTGGAGAGTGTGTGTACATTGCCAAAGGAAACCATCTCTGGCACAAGAGCACGTGTGCAGCACAGCTTAAGTCCAGCCTACTCAGCTAGCATCTCTGGTGTGGACCAAAGGTGACCACACAGCCAGCGCTTGGCCTGGATTTTCCCTGCATCCCAAGCTGTTCTAATTCGTTGACGGTTTTTAGGCTTTTGAATTCAAATGCCCAAACTGGCATAATTTGTCATGTTATGGTTTCGGAAATCATTAACTATGCTGGCACCAAAATTGGTAAAATACCTATTTGCACATGCTGTATGCCTATTTCGGATATGGTAAGATAGCTTCCAAGTAGGATGACATAGATCATAAGATGCTCCAGTTTTTCCCAACTTAGAATTTTGGTCATTAATTTATGTACCTTTTCCAGTTCTTGTACTTTGTTTGGACAAGTTATGCTGTTTTGGCTGAGGTTGGAAGGGGAGGTGGGGTTAGCAATTTATGTAAGTGCTATGTTGCCTGCTAAGAATTTTCCTGTATGTTCTTTCTGTATCATCTGTCGTTACACTGTGGAATTAGGTTTATTTTTCATGACTGAGGTAGAGTTGCACTAAAAACTACTGGTAGATTTACTAAAAACTGCTGGTAGTTTTTTTTTAATAGAAAATAAAATCTCTGGAGAATGTGAATGCAATGAAGAATTCCCACAGGCCTTATCTGAGACAGGGGTTCACCTTTAATGTTTTCATAAATAAAGTTTCTCTCAGAAAGTTACCCTTCTAAGTTATTTAAAATGTTATGCCACATAGGTTTGAATCTACCCATTTCTAAATGTTCTTTAATTAAATACAAAAATGGAAGCCCTCCAACCTGGGCTAGATATAATTCTGTAGCCTACTCAGTGAGTCACAATAAGAAATAATCAAGTACTGTAGGAAGAGGATTGTTGTCACAGAGTCTGTGGTTGCACATCTGGCAGTGAATTAGCAATTCAAATTGTATCCACTGTGGGAAAAACCCACTGCGTGGAAATAGTTCCCATTTTTCAGTTCTATTATTTTCTATTATGTCTGTTAAATTCCACGGGGAGCAATTTGAAAGCAAGATGATGCAAAACGGGAATGACTCACGGCTGGGCTTTTGTTGCTTCACACGTTTTGGATGTGTAATGTTCTGAGCCTGATCCTGTAATACCCTCTCACACATGAGGGTTGGGTTGGTTTTTTTTGTCTTTTGCCTCTTGGTCCATGAGGCCTCGTCTCTGGGACAGCTTGTGTGTAGACAGACCGACTGCTGGTGACAAGAGACGCTGCCAGCAGCCACCAGAGCTCAGAACTGGGCTCGTGGAAAAGTTTTAAAGTTTTGTTTCTATTACTATAGGAGGGAGGCTTATGCAGAATCCATTGTTATTAGTTTTCTGAAGTTCAAAAGTGGCAGATAATAGAACGTATTCAATCTGTTCATAAAAGGAGCCTTTCAGGCGGTATTTGGCTTCTTTTTTTTCTTTTTTTCCTTTACAAAACCTAGATATCTTGCTATTTGGAGCTAATAATAAGAAGGCTCAGCTCACCCATTTAGCATTTGATTGGGAAACACAGAAAGGGTATCCATGTATTCATAAAAGTGTCTTTAAGTGTGGATGAAAGGAAAAGGAAGACTTCCTTTGAAAGGTGGTATGGTACTCCTGTGTATCTGCAAGTATCACATGAGATTGATAAAGGATCCAAAAGAAGGCCAAGTAAAAGCTCAGCTCCATGAAAGGGTTCATTTAGAGTATTTTTCTTTCTATAGAGTTTTCTACAGATTTTCTATAAAAATAATGAAGTAGCAATAGCTTGTTAGACAAAGAGTATATGATAACATGTATTGGCAATTCTGCAAAATGAATATCACAAATATTAATGACATACTAATGAAATGTAAGTGTTTAGACTTACAGACCCCTTCTGAGCTAATAAAAAATATAAACATAGTAGAAGAGTTTTCTGGTTACACTGAGACAAGCTGTGCTACACGGTAAATGCCTAGAAGCATGGAACAACGCCAGCCAGAGGAAACCTGTGTCTGGGAAGTAAAAGGTTATTTTCTCTGCCGTGCTGCAGGCACTTTGCAAGCTCACCTTTGTCTTAGGTGAGTGCTGTCTGCAGGGAAAACTGGGCAGCCAAACCGTATCAGAGACACTGCTCTGCCAAACTGCTTCAGCAGAGCTCCCAGTGCAGAGCTGCCAGCCTGGAATAAAACACAGTGTTCCTGGAGGAACAGCCTGGCTGGTGGTTTGAAGGGGTAGTGAAACCGTTCATGGCTGACAGGGAAGGAGAACACTTAATTTCAAGGTCTCTGGGAACGGAGCAAAAGCCTCTTTCTTGTACGCCAGGGACAGGTGCAATCCCATAGGCAGAGACTGCCCCACAGCCTGCAGGCAGTGGCTGTGTGAAAGGGCTCAGGGGGATCTAGGATCCCCCATTAACCTCCTGCCACCACCAGCCAGTGGGACAGAGGCCAAGCTGTGCTGAGTCCTGCTGTCTTTTATGTGGTGTGGGACTGAACCTTCCTTGCCACCTATTTATGGCTGTGCTTTCTTTTGTTTTACTCCATGGATGCTGTATGGTCTGCAGGCATCTTGCAGTCCAGAAAATTCTTCCTCTTGTGAGGATGCAACAAGGATGACTCAAGCGTGAAGATACCCATGAGCAGAACTGCCTGTGGAATAGGAACTTGAATTGAGTACTAGATAACTTGCTAATCTTTTTAGCGCCTTACTTGAATGAAAATAATGTGTTTATTGAATTCAGATGTCTCAGTGTATTTTCAATACTTATCTCCATAAAAGTTCCCATGAAGTGTGTGGGATCCTTGGCGTATATGTGGATACATGAAGCAAACATTGAAATATTTAATACTCAAGTTAGACATTTTAGAAACGGTAAGTTTCTAAAGCACCTGAAAGGAGATTTTGGTAAGGTGGAGGTCATCCTCTTTCTCCCAGATAACAAGTGATAGGACAAGGGGAAATGGCCTCAGGTTGTGCCCAGGGAGGTTCAGGTTGGGTACCAAAAAAAATTTCTTGGCTGAAACAGTGGTTAAAAGGGGAAGCTGTGTGAGGAGTGGCTGAGGTCACTTGGTCTGTTCAGCTTGGAGAAGAGGAGACTGAGGGGAGACCTCATTGCAGTCACAACTTCCTCGTGAGGGGAAGAGGAGAGGTGGGCACTGATCTGTTCCCTGTGGTGACCAGTGACAGGACCCAGAGAATGGCCTGAAGTTGTGTCAGAGGAGGTTTAGGTTGGATATTAAAAAAAAGTTCTTCGCCCAGAGGGTGGCTGGGCGCTGGAACAGGCTCCAGGGCAGTGGTCACAGCACCAGCCTGACAGAGTTCAAGAAGTGTTTGGACACTGCTCTCATACACATGGTGTGATTCTTGGGGTGTCCTGCGTAGGGCTTGAAGTTGGACTTGATGATCCTGATGGGTCGCTTCCAACTTAGCTTATTCTGTGTGATTCTGTGTGATTCTGTGTGATTCTGTGATTAAGTGTTGGAACAGGTTGCTCAGGGAAGCGGTGTAGTCACCATGCCTGGAAATGTTGAATAATGATCAGATGTGGCATAGTGAACATGGTGGCATTCCACTGAAGGCTGGAATTGATGATCTTGGAGGTCTTTTCCAGCCTAATTTATCCTAGGGTTCTAATATCAGCAGCCCAGAACAAAAAAAAAAAAAAAAAGAAAGGAAAAAGAAAGAGGTGATGAATAAATGTCAGTCTTTCTCTTAAAATTAATCACCCAAATTATTTTCTTCTAAGGCAAGAGATTATGAAATGTCTTTTACTTGCTATTGCCTCTTTTTTCTTTCTGTGGGCGTTTTTAGCTTGACCTAGTTTATGCATATTACAGTCAGCACGGCTGATTTGTGAGCAGAGGCTCCATTCACAGATGGGTGCAGGCAGAGCTGAGTATTCAGGTACACATCTATGGCAGTGCTCACAGACCACAAACGCACTTACCATCCTCTAAGGATCTGAAGTCAAATGAGGGAAAAAAACATAACCCGAAGGTTTCGGGTAAGGTGATGCTGTTCCCCAGTGCTTCTCATATCTCAGGTCTAGCACTCTCTTTTCTGCTGCTGATAAAATTATTAAATCCCCCAGCTATCAGGTGTCAGCAAAAAGCGCTGTGATCTCTCTTTGGAGCTTCAGTACCTGGTGCTGGATCAGTAGGACCTACCCTCCTGTAGTAGGTACACAGACAGCAACCATGGGGCGAAATTGATCAACAGTGCCGACTAAATGTCATAAATATGTGTGATGTGGGGGAAGATATCACAGAGAGGAAGGATTTTAAAAAATACAGGAGTTCCTATAGTGTCAGTGGAAAGAAAGAGTGACGCCAGGGCAGGCCATGGCAGTGCAGGAGCAGGAGCAGGGTGCCCAGGGCACAGGCACTGAACCCACAGGAGGGACACTCTTGCCCTGCTGCTTCCAGCTCGGGTCCCAGCTGCTGTGTCTGCTGGAGCAGGGGGTCACAGCCTGCCTTGCCTGCTCACAAGGCCACATTCACAGGTGCTAACGAGTTATGTGCAAAGTCCGCTTCGTTCAGCTTTTGTGCATGTGTTACTGAAGTACCTCTCCCCGGCAGCGTGAGCTGAGGGCTGCTGGCTTCAAGCTGGACTGCTTAGAGGGAAACACAGACATTCTGTTAGAAGACTCCTGTATCTATCTCTCTACACTGCCATTGTTCTTTGGACAAGTTGTGTGTGCAGAAGGGCACAGTTCACAGCCTTGTAATGAATATCCCCGGTAAGCTAGCATACTGTCGTTCATCTGTCAATCTGCAGACTTTGAAAATTTAGGTCAAATATATCCAAGTTCATGTTTTGGGAATTTATAAAAAAAAATCAATTGTTTTGAGAATTTTAGAAAAAAAATCAGTACTGGTATTTCTGTAATATAAAATAGTAATTGCAGTTGTGAGTTTAATGTGTGTATTGGCCCTTTTTTCCTGTTTACTCCCTGCCATCCACCAAACACATTCCTCTGGGGAGGAGGTTTTTAAAATAGCGCTTAGTTACCCTGTTTAGATTTTGAGTACTTGCCTAAAAATACTGTATTTTCCTTTTTCTCATGTAATTTCTATTTCTAGTACAGTGGCTGCATCAGTTGTGATTTATAACTAAATTGTTAGTGTGTATCATAAAGGAACTAAGAAATAGAGCAAAGCCTGTACAATTTGGCAGCGTATCAGTCACAGGGAAAAGGGCAAGTGAGCTTTTTTTCTGTGATGTAAACCCTAACAAAAACATTCAAATATTGTCAGCACTGCTTTCACAAACTTGCTTCTCTTCCCAGAGCTATCTCCTGCTATTTCCTTTCAGATTTTAGGGTCCTCAGGGAGTGTATCTGGAATGGCTCTATCTCATTATTGGTGGTACTGCAATCAGTAATATTCCAAAATACATGATTTTGCAGTCTACCTGTATTGGCTGAGCTTTTAGGATTATTGCTACAAAGCAATATCAATTAGTATAACCATGTTATTTACAGAAATTCTACAGTAAATTCAAAAATCCAATGTGAGATTTACAAATGTTAAGGGAAGAAGGCGTTTTTTGGCTGTAGGGTTTCGATACCAATGTTAGTTAGAATCAATTAATTGCAATGAGCCTTCATTTTGGATATGTGGTATTGTTTGTTTCTTTCCAGAGATAGATTGAAGGAGTCAGACTCTGGAGGTAGCAGGAAACAGCCTGCCCACAGAAAAACCGGATCTGCTCTTAAAAAGATTTCCATATTACTAAGTAGCATTCTCTCATTTTGTGTCAGAGAAATTGAAAAATAACTCCAAACACTGAGAAAAACATTCAAAAATGTTCTGCTACTGCATCTAGGTGCCTGAATACTGAGGGAGAAAAATGTAGGTTTTACCATTCTTCTACTGCTACTTTGTGGTCTCTTTAGCTAATAGAGCTATAGAAAATCTAGGATGCAAAATTCTCAGAAAATCTAGGATGAAAAATTGCAGCATTACAATAGTAATTTTAAACCCTCTAAGCATGTCAGCTTCCACTCCTCAAAGAAGAGAAAAGAAAACAAAACCCAAACAGTATCTTCTGAAGTCATGAGAAAGATGAACTGTTAATTGGAAGGTGACCGTATTTATTCTTATTTTTTGGATTCCATTTCTTTTCTTTTCTGTAAAGATTCGCCTTTCTCATTGATGTGAGTAAAGGAAGATCTTAACAAACCTTCCTGTTGCTTTTACTACACTGCAGCTTTTCTACACAAACCTAAGTGACCTTAATTCCTATTGAACTAAAAGTAAAAGCCAGTGGAAACTGACAACTTCACAGCCAACCTCCAGATCAAGGCATATTGAAAGAGCGATGTGTGATAGCAGTAGTGATAGCAGAAACCAGGAATTACTTAGAAAATTGATTATACAGTCCCTTAAAAGATCTTAAGTCTAAGTTAACTTGAGGTTTTTCTCCTTAAGCAAATATTTAGGCCAGAGATATACGATGCAGAAAGGCACGTATTGATGAGGTTATTCATGCCATAAAAATGTAATAGGAATGAAGATATACAGAAAGTAAAATGCTGTTAAATCAACAATTTTCAAATCTGGGTGTACAAGTTGTTTTCCTTTCACGTGAATTTAAAAAGAGAAGGAAATTACAAGTTGTTAGTCTTCCAGTAGAGGCAAGACCTTGATATTTCCTCCCTTTGCTTTCTAATATCCAGCTGAGTAGGATAGGTTAGAACACACGTTTTTTTATGGGTGGACGGGAGACATGACACTCCTGAATCAAAAATAGAAAGGATCATAACCTGTAAAAGAGTCTTTGAAATCATTAAGGTACACGTCCTTCAGTTTACTGCTCCCATATGAGTCATTGCCTTTGTGCAGCTGATGCAATTTCATTTGACCTCTGCCTCCTAACTGAGGCATGGAAGGGGTTTTTGGCTCTCATTTGGTAGAGCTGGGCAGAGTCTGGTAGGCTTCTGGTAGCAAGTGGAATGTTCTCTGTGGAATAAAGGGCTCAGAGACTTTGAAGTCTACATAGTTAGAATATAATCTCTTACCTTTTCAGAACTGAAAGTATCATTTGTACATTTCTCTTGCCGAAGAGCAAGGTGCGAATCAGACCTAGGAAATGAGACATTTAGCACTGGATGATAAAATGCATATTAGAGGAATTAAAAAATGCAGAACAGAAGGTGTAACTCTCAGTGCATTGTCAGGGCTGAAGGAACTGCACCTTTGTAGATTTGGTGGTAATGAAGGAGAGCGTTTGTTGCTGCCGAGCCCTGTGTCCATGCCGGGGCAGGAGAAGAGCAAGATCTGGCAGTAGGTTGTGCTGCTGGTTCACCTCACAAGCTCCCCTGGCTGAGCTGCTCTAGTAGAGGGCTCTGTCTAAGCAAACAGGCTGGCAAGCTGAGGATCCGTGGGGAGCTCTCCGTGGAGCTGGGAGGTTTAATGCTGCTGAGATTTACTGTCCTCAGACCACGCATAGATGGATTTAAGGATGCTCCTTAAAGGTCTGCTGCTGAATGAGGGCAGCTAGTGCTCCACATACTCAGTTGTGATGAAATGGAAAGAAGTGCCAAAAAGAAAAAGTGGGCAAAATATTTACCATTTAGCATCTTAATTGTGGTCGAATATATTTAATCACCAATCAAATCTAGAAAAGCCAATCTTCTGCTTTTGCCTCCATCTCCTCTAAGACTGCTTGATTTGTTCTTGAGTGTGGCCTGTGAGTGACTGCTAAATGGACAAGGACTATTGTTAGAAAAAATATTGTTATTCTTTATGGAGTAGATACATAGTGGGTTTTGTTCGGTGTAATGTATGCAATTATGCTGCACAGCTGAAAATGTATGTTGTCATACATTGCTAGTAACAGAATACCAAATTTATAATAGAATATTTAGTTACACCAGCATTTACTATCTTCCTTTTAAATACAGAAATATCTCTTCATTCCAGCTTTTTATTCTCATTATTCCTCTTTACTGCTAACCACTTCATGCTTATCTAATGGTTGAAGAGTTTCCTTCTCTATCATGTTCTTCATCATTATGAAATATAAAAACTGCACAGATATTAATGGAATCTTCTTAGCAGTATTGCTTCAAAGCAAATGTGTTCCTTCTCATCTCTTAGAAAATTACATTGCTTTGGAGTTGGATACCACAAAAATGAAGAAAATTGTGTTTGCAAGTCACCTCTCTACTATTTCAATGAACAAGTCTCTCTAACCAACCAGTCATCGCAGTCTACAACTTCTTCGTGAGGGGAAGAGGAGGGGCAGGCACTGATCTCTGTGGTGACCAGGGACAGGACCCAAGGGAATGGCCTGAAGTTGTTTCAGGGGAGGTTTAGGTTGGATATTAGAAAAGGGTTTTTCACTCAGAGAATGGTCAGGCACTGCAGCAGGCTCCCCAGGGAAGTGGTCACAGCACCAGCCTGACAGAGTTCAAGAAGCATTTGGACGATGCTCACAGGCACACGGTGTGACTCTTGGGATGGTGCTGTGTAGAGCCAGGAGCTGAACTCGATGATCCTGATGGGTCCCTTCCAACCCAGCTTATTTTGTGTGATTCTGAGTTTTAGTTTCCAGCTGTATATTGAAAATTTCCTATAAGCCAGCTGTATTTCTTTTCCTCCAGGGGCCTGCAGCATCATTCGAAGGTCCCATAGGGTGTTCCGATACTGCTCTCATTAGTGAGCTGCTATCAAAAAAAATGCCATCCTGCAGTCAAGCAATGTCTTGACATACCCAAAGACTCTTGTAATTCAACTGCTGTGGCACACAGAAATGTGTCAAGCTCACTGCAAACAGCTCTGAAAAACCTCCATCAGATGTGTTTGATACGTGCTGGGGTTTTTGTAGAGTGCTTCTTTTCAGCAAAAGCTGTTCTTTTTTTGAGAAAGCTGTGCTCTAAATGTCTACCATTTCTCTCATAGGTATAAGTCCCTAAATTAAAAAGCAGACTGCTTATATGGATTCTTGGACTCCTGTCTTAATAATAGCTGTTTATCCAAACATTCTCCAATTTTATGAAGTAGGAGAACTGTTTCTGGATTGTTTGACTGAAACTGTTTTATGAAGTGTATCTATTGTATTAATGATTTAGCTGTTTTAACAAAGGCAAATGATCTCTAGAAACTGCAGCTATTTGAATATAAATGTGGAATTGCCTCTCCCTCTTTTTTTCCCCTGATATTTAATTCCATCTTCTTCAGATTCAATCGTATGTTAATGTTCAATTGCTCCCTATGTTTTTTTATTACTTAGGTGAATGGGGTGTATTCATTAGAAGATTAGGTTTTTAGATCCAAGCACAGAGGCAGAAGATGCTTTCCTGCCTTTTGTTGCATGGAGCTAGACACTCAGCTGAGATAAACAGCATGGTCACAGGCTCTGTAGAAGAGGAAGGACTCACTCTGCTCTTGCCACCAGGCCATGACATGCAGTACCAGCGTGTGCTGCATTTGCTTATTAAACTCAAGTTGTAATACTGTAGTTAACTTCAGACAGATAAAATGGTGATGCTATTGTGTCCCACCTCGGTATTCCAAACACCATTTTTACCTTTCTTGAACTGTCTCCTCACACCCTGATACCTGTTACAGCTACAATGAATCCTTATCTAGCCAACTGAGATAATAAAAGAGAAATTTAAAATGGGAATGCACACTTAAGAAGAAACCAAAAACCAACAACAAACCCCAAGCCTGCTTTTGAACCACATTATTCATGGTTTTTAAAAAGTTGAGTATAAAAAACCAGTGAGCTACTAGAGGAAAAAAAGGTCCCTCTGGACAGATTGATTCTATGTCACAGTGTGTGTTTTCTCAAACAAAAAACCCCAGGCTGAGCCTCTTTCAGATTAATATGATGGTTGAGCCAATTCCCTAAACACAGCACTAAATTAATGTGAGACTCTTCACTAGGATTTTCAAGCCAGTAGCAGCAGTATTCTTGGTTTAGCCAAGTGCTAATCTCTGATCTTTCAAAACTGTATTTCTGCCTTTTGTTAAAATAGATGTATTTTTCACAGGATGATGCTAAACCTTCAGGAAGGAACCATTCCTTAATGGGAAGCCTGAGGCACGCTGTATTTCCTCTCCAGTGGCTGTGTGCAGCCTATCAGTTACTTGATTACTTAAATAGACAGAATTGTGGGTTGATGGGTTTTATAGTAGGAGTTCTTGCTCTCTAACCAGCCATGAACGTTACAGAGCCAACGTTGTAGGTGTAAGTTAAGAGAGCACAACTCTGTTTGCCCTTGACCAAAGCACATTTACATAAAAAATAGAAGTCTTACTGAAACACAGATCATGTGTCCTGCTGTAGTTTAAAATGTGATCATGGTCAACAGTGATCCTAACAGCTATAAAAGATGAAAACGACGAGAATAAAATTTATAGTGCTCGTGAACTGTGCGTTACTGCAAAATTGCATCTTTTGTTTGAAGGTAGTGCTTTCACCCAGAACTGAAAATCTCCAGCATTCGGAAACTGTGAATTGTGAATTTTTCAAGATTGTGTTAAAAAAAATAGTTATTAGTGCCTCTTTTCTCTCTCTCTCTCTCTCTCTCTCTCTCTTTTTTTTTTTTTTTTTTTTTTTTTTTTTTTTTTTTTTTTTTTTTTTTGTGGAGACTCACTTTTCAGTGCAACTTGTGGAGCACTAGTAATAACCCACGCATAAGTGGGAAAGAGTGGAAAATCTCCTGTGAAGTCAGGAACTGTGGTACTTTCCTCCAAGTTTCACAGGCCCGAACCCTAGGAGTAATACCTATAAAAATACATTTTTTGCCTCCAGCATGGTCATCTGTGATATTCCACAGCAGCTGCATTCCATAGAGCTGTAGGATTACAGGATTGCAACCTTTTAGGATCATAAGAGTTGACACTAATCCACACATACCAAAATCCACTTTAGGTCTCTGAGTGAAAAACAGAGACCTCACGTCAATTCACCACAGATGCATCTATTGCTTAAAAACTTGTTTTCTAATTAAAAGCAGGAGACTTTTTTTTTATATTTATGCATTAAAAAAAAAAATCTTTTGCTGTGTTAGATCTAGGGAAAGAACAAGAAGGGGCATAAATGAGCAGAAAACTAACCTAGGTAAAGCCAGAAGCACATCCTAGATGAAGGAAGCTCTTTCATTGTGGAAAGCATAGTCATAAGGGCTTTCAAGAACCTGGACACTTTGACATCCAAAGAACCATTGTCACTTGCAGTAGATGATGATAAACTGAAGAGGCAAGATAATGAGATCCCATCAGTGAGATCTTTGCTTGTTAGAAGTAAAATAGTAATACCGGTCCAGGTGGAGAACCCCTTTCATACCTACTAGTAATATTTGAACATACATTCCCTTCTGAACACCGGTATTTACCTTGCATTTCCATGAACAACAAGGTGGTTGTTACCATGTTATCCTCTTGTTTGAAAAGAGAATTTTGACTGTTGCTATTTGATAGCACATCTGGACTAAAGTACGTAAGGTGAATCCTATAGGGGAAATACGAGTACTCTCATCTGAGACAAGTGTGCCCTTCTGCTGTGCGAGGGCAGCTGGTCCTTTTTCCTGTCTTTATCTTTTTTCATTGGGAAAGAAAATTTACCACATTTTCCTGGTCTGTTCAAGTCAATTTCAGGATCAATGAGCTTATTATTAGAAGATCCAAGATCAAGAGAGGGGGTTATTATTAGAAGTGCTAGAGAAAAGGAAGCAATGAGGTTCAAGAGGCAGAGCACGGGATTGGTTGGGAAGAAGACACAATGAGGGAATTACGTATCCACTGATGCCGTTATGAAACTCGCTGTCAAATGGCACTCTAGTGTGGAGACTGGGCTTCTAGTGCTCTTTTGGCTTCTTTAGATTGAAGGGTGAGGAAATAGGCTGGCACTACTGTGTGTGGTATTATTGAATCATAGAATGATACAATGGGTTGGATTGGAAGAGAGTTGAAAACTCACCTAGTTCCACCCCATTATGCAGCACTGTGTGTGGTGTGTAGTCAGTTCCCCTCTCTGCTGTCCCAGGAAGGGTGTACAGTTGCTCTTCTTGGTGAGCATGGGGCTTCTGCAAGGAAGAGATTTCACCCTGATGGGTATTTTACTTCATCAAGATGATTTTATTCTGAGGAAAGAGAGCTTAGGTTTTTTGGTTTAGGGTTTTTGTTTGGTTGGTTTTGGGGTTTTTTAGTTGGTTGGGGTTTTGGTTTTGTTTTTTTTTTCCCGCAGTGCCAGATTAACCACTGATGGACAGACCTCTCCCTGGGCTTTTTCTTTACAAGGTTTGGGTCTGGCACGATTCCACAACCAAAAAAGGCTCAGAAGAACAGTAGCGAAATGAATTTACAGGAGTTGGAGGAAAACTTGGGAAACTTCTTGGGAAGATCTTTCCTAAACAAAGCTACGGTAGCTTACTGCCACAAGAGGGTGCTTGCAAGCTCATCACTGGCCATTTCAGAGACTTTCGCAGTGAAAGTGTTCTGGGGGCTTTAAAATGTTCTTTACAGAAGAGACAGATTAGCTACAGTGATAGATTCTGACGGCATAGAAGGTTGTACATTCATCTCTTGCCCAGTGTCAAATTGAAATTTATCTTTACGAAGATTTTGTGAGTCACTACTTTTGGAGAGGTCTCCTGAAAAAAGACTATGCATTCAAATACTCTGTTAAGCATCTTGCAGCAGATCTCAACTACAGCCTGCCTGCAACTGACAGAACATAACAAAAAGGAAAATGCATCTATTAAACACAGAGGAGTTGAACCATATGCTTTACAGCCAAAGGGAGCTCTCTTTGAGAGAGTTATGTCGGTGCACAAAATGCATTTCCCATAGCTTCTGAGTGCCCTTCAAAATGTTTTTAAAATGCTGCAAACTCTTCTTTTCATCCTAAATGTGTGTGAAGGTATATGTATATTTAAAGACCAGGAGAGAAGTTAACAGTCGAGTTTGTCAGGCACAGGACTTGGAGTTCACATCTAAACTTGTTTCTGAATGTTCTCAGAGGTCATTCGTGCCGAGAGAGTGCACTGCATACAGGTCAGACCAGGTTTGGTTATGCTATTAGATGATCCAACTTTGACTATCATTTTGTTTACCTTTTAGGAGGTTTGTCTTTCTGAAAATAGAATAAACAAAATGCTTCAGTGATAGAATTTTATGGGAAGACTACAATTTGAACATCAAATTTTGAAGTAAGCTCGTAACTGAGAAACTCTCCAAAATGTTTTACATATAATTATCTCCACAAAAGGTATAGTTTGACCTTTATTACAAACACTCTTTCTCCCGGTGGTGCTGAAACCCACTGCAGCTTTGTGCAGCAAATGGCCAAAGCAGCAGGTACTCCCAGCCTCAGATGTCCTCAGGAGGAAGCAGTCAGCACTTTGCAGATTTGAATCCATCGATAGCTAGAAACAGCTGTTCCAAGCAAAGCACAATAACATACTGTTCATTTAAGGATCCAGAAATACATTATCCTTGTTCACAGAATGGTTTCCAGCCATTGGAAGTCTTTGCGAACATTGCGTATCAAGCCAGCGAAAGAAGAAGAAATTAAATTAAAATCCACCCACCATTTGCTGTAGCAGGATCCTGATGCTGGCATGAGTCTGTCACCTTGCCTCCCCAGCCCTCTGCAGTTAATGGTTTGGGTTGCTAATGTTCAAAGCACCTTAAAGTAAAGACGTGGGATTTGTGGTAGGAATGCCTTCAGGGTTTATATCAGGATCCCCTCATTGAAGTTCAGTACACAGAGTCATAGAATGGTTTGGATTGGAAGGTGCCTTAAAGAACATCTAGTTCCAACCCCTCTGCCACGGGCAGGAACACCTCCCACTAGATCAGGTTACTCTGAGTCCATCCAAACTGGCCTTGAACACTGCCAGGGATGGGGCATCCACAGCTTCTCTGGGCAGCCTGTTCCAGTGCCCCACTGCCCTCACAGTACATAATTTACATTCTTTTCTGAAGCCAGACCTCTTGCTTTTTTTTTAAAGCAGAATGTTCTGTGTTTAGCAGTGATGCCAAAAGAGGCATAGCAAAGAGGACTGTATAAATTTGGCTGCTATGGATCATGTGTTACTACACCAACACTTTGAAGACTTAGCACTAACATTTGACAGTACTGATGCTAATTACAATGTGCAGTACAAACAGGTAAGCTAGGATTAGTAAAGGCTGCATTATTTATCAGGGATCATCACTATTTATTAGTTGTACCCAACATGACAGTCTAAAGAAAACGAAAATATGAAATTTAACCTGATAAAATTTGTGTTGCTTCCCCTAACACTTTCCCATGCTACTTTCTGTTCTTTACAGCCAGGCACCCTATAAACAGAACACAGAACCCTTTCTGGAAAATGGAGTTCTGTGCTGTTTTGCCATGTTATTGAATCCTGATACAACTTCCTTTTATCTTATGTATAATGAGGGTAAGCTCCACTAGATGACCTGTCAGTTCATTTTAAGGATATGCTATTCGTATTAAGTAGTATTTCCCTAAAGTTTCCTTACTTAGTCCTTCTCTAAAATTATGTCTTGTTTAGATCTACTGTGACCAGAGGTCTCGCATACATTGCAAAGCTTTATTTTGGACTGATTACATACATCAAATATCACTCTGTGGGAAAGTGATCCCAGTTTCCTCTCTTTCCATATAAACTTCTTCTTTCTGTATGTTGCTTTGTTGCACATCAGTTGGCCGTGACTAGCAAAGGAGCTTCTTCTTCCTGCTGAAACTTCAGATTGATAGGTAGATTCCTAATCTTTACCAGCTGTCAATGAAAAATAATAGAGTATTTTAACAAAATTGCTATTGAGCATGAATGTGTATCTCTGCTAATATCTTGAGCAGGTTTTTTTTTAAAGATGTGTCAATGGAATCACATTAAATTTCCTAACTCAAGCATCTCAAGGTTAAAATATGCCTGAGTTAGTTGTGGCTGCTGCTGGCTCTTGTTCATATGTTCAGTTCCAGCTGAGGTTCAGAGAGGAAAGAGCAGTAAAAGATTTCTCATATGATAACATAGATCCAGTTGCTGCTGTTTCAAGAAGTGTCATCAAGTGTCAGCAGAAGTCAGAGGAAAACAGCTGGCAATGCAGCCCAGGCCTCCTGCCACTCAGTAAGCACAACATCCCTTGCCTCTTTTTTTCTGCAGGGTTGTTCCCACTGTTAGATGTAATCCTGAGTGTCCTCTGCTTCTGGCCTAGTTCTGTCATGAAAATGATCATCAGGAGGATGCGATACAGCCAGGGACAAAGCAGCCCTTTTCTCCGGTGGTGGGGAGAGGAGGTGCCGGCCACCGCTGGCTGCTGCTCAGGTTGTACAGCCAAAAAACATCTTCCGTGCTTCATCAGCCCCCCAGGCCTTTGGATACGGTGTGATTTGGGGTGAGAGGTGGTGGCAGATGCAGCAGGTAAAGAAGTGTAAGGGAGGAGTCATCCTCCACGGCTCCTGGAGGATCCCTGGGGTGCAGGATGAGGTGCAGGGCTCCTGAGAACCCGGGGTGTGGTTTTACCTGGACTCTGCCTCATGGGAAGAAGAGAATTCTCTGCAGGAGCGAGGAAAAAAAAAGAATCGCTATTTTCGGTGTAATGCTCCAGTTTTCCTCCCATCAGGCTTCCCATAGATTGAAGATGATCTCTTCAGTTGTCCTCTCCCTCAGAATTTGGTCAAGAAAGCTGTGACAGAAGGCAGCTAGATGGCTGGTGTTGGGATATGTGGGGCAGTGCAGGAGCTGGGCACATGTTCCATGTTCCCATGGAACAATATACAGCCCTTAAGTCCCCACCAGCTCGTGGGGATTTGATTTCCTACTGAATTATTTGCTTTTATTATATGTCTTGATATTATAAAAAAAAATAGAGAAGGATTAATATCTCATAAGCATGTCTCAGAATTGCCACATATTTCTTATCTATCCCACCCACTGGAATATCTCTGACTACACAGCATGTATTTATTTGCCTTGTAAGTCCCTCATGGCTCTTAGCAGTTACTTCTGAGGTTTCTGCCAGCTGCTTGCCTCACCAGTGATGCTGAAACCAATTCAGATGATGTACATGTTAGTAAATAAGGAAAGTCCCACTATTTTTATTACGTTTTCCTGTTGTCTGCTTTGTTACACAAGCGGCACGGGTTCTCTTTGTTGTGTAATGCAAGCTTCTGCAGGCATAGTAAAACGAACTTTCCTGGGACTATTTTTAGAGGTGATCAGGGGGATTTGGATTAGAATAGATTAAGTAAGGATTTCTGCAGAGATGATACATATACCTTTACTTAAAGACATGTGACCTGACTGATTGAAGAGGTGTTTATGAAATAAGTGGAGTTGAACATACCCCAAAAATTGGAGCGGAAGAATGATGGGTCATCATCTGTGTGTCCACAGACTGACCTGTGCTTTTATGAAGTGGAGTGCAGTCTATACTAGGAAACGGATTTGTAAATCCATAACGCTGCAAAGCAAAGGTGGCAATTTTGTGCCTTCAGTATTGAGGCACTGACAGGAGCAGTGCCATCTGAGCTTGATTTTGGATACAGGATTGGGCTTTGGGTTACTCTGTTCCCCTGCAGAGCAGACGGAGAGTTTCACATGCTGATGCTCCATCCCTGCTTGGATACCCTTTTGTACTTCTCTGATCACTTTCCCTGGCAAAATTAGTCTCTCTCCCCCTTTATCCCTTCCAGGCACATTGGGTTTTGGCCAAGCAACAGTAGGACAAAATTTATTTAAATTCCCACTTCTTTTTTTTTGTCACTTTCCCAATACAAATGTGCATGTGATTAAGCTGTTGCAGCCCTTTCTTTAAAAGGTCAGCCTAAATTATATTCTGCAGATAATATCAGGGTTTATGTGCTTGATGGATTTCTGTAGCACATAAACACCACTTGTCATGGGACTGATGACCTGAATAATTACCTCGTCTCTGTCACTGTTGAAATAATCAACCTAAACCAAATATAAGACAAGCTCAAGCCACTTGTGAAAGTTTTTCAGATTGCCATTTTTACACTGGAAGGTTTTGTGCATGATACACAAATTAGTATATAGCAGATCATGGTGCTCAGTGCTACATTTTGCTCTTTTTTAATACAACATGAGTTTAGAATCTCTGTTAGAGTGAAGTTTCACACAGTTGCAGAGCTTTTGGTGGAGATCAGAATTGTCAGATTTACCCTCAAATGATTTTGGGAGATTTACTTTGAAATACTTGACGTGATTTTAATTTTTTTTTCTTTTTGCTTTATACAAGAATCATGGTTATATATATAATTCTGTTATAGTGTGAGTTTTGTATAAGACAAAATCTTAAACATATGAATTATTATTTTAATGAATCAACAGGAAAATGCTCAAAGACAACCTTTTTTTCCTTTATTTTTTATTATTCTTCCATTTCTACTACTTCTGATATTTTTACTATAGCATGTTTTTAAGTTAGACTTAATTTTCATAGTTGTCCTTGCATGTGATTATGGATTACAATGAATCATTATCTCATTTAATTAAATTACATGTGGTTTTAATCATTGCTAGTAAACCAACCTTGCAGAATTGTCATTAATACTTACAGATGCAGGCAAAGGAAACTGGACAGTTGTTTATCACAATGCTTATGGAGAGCAATGGGTAATATCAATTTAATATTTTGCCAGACTCATTTTTGTCTGGGGTAATTGGCAAAAAACTATAATAAGCTGTTTTCATTCTCAGCGCCTTGGTGGAAGATAAGTTGCCTGAAGAGATCTTTTAAAAAGCTAAATTAATTGCGTGCTGTATGTGATTTGCTCATTATTCAGCTTGAGTTCAATATTGATCCTTGAGTATTTCTTGTGATCTCTATTATCTGTAATGATCTAGCATACAAATAGCCTCACATCTGTAAATTTGTAATAATATCTGATTTATAAAATTGTCTCCTGAGATATCCATGACCTCACTTAATCAGACATGTTATTATGTCATTAGCCAACACAGCTGAGCAAAACAGAGTTTATTTTCACAGTGGTAGCACTATTCCAGTCTTACATGAAATCCAAGGCACATGAAGAATTATCAATTTAAACAGAATCAAAAGATTCACTGCTTGAGGAAGGTGTTGCAACATCTGATTAGCATCGAGTAGTCTCACGCCTGTTACATTAATTTGTGTACTGTGAGAAGAAAATAAAAAAAGTAGTTCTATTTTATTTAGAATGTATGGAAAATAAGTAATTTATCAGAGACTGAGTGTTTTGTCATATATTCTAAGTATTGTTAATGTTGCTCTGTCACTTCAAAACAAAGAGGGATCTGTCAAAACTGTGCTAGTTACACAAAAAATCAGATACATCATATACTACAGGAAAACTGTGGGAAAGCTCTGTGAAATGCCAAATATTCCACAGAGGAAAGATAGAGCCCCCAACACCTGGAAGTATTGTGGCTTCTACTTGGAAAAAAACCTGTTACTGAGCTGACTTTCAACCTCCCCTTCTGTGGAAAAACGACAGTAAATGTCAATGTAGTTGGTGTGATGGATGACTCACGCTTTCTTGTTTGTCACACAGAGCCTGTGTGCGGTATTTGAAAAATGAAATAGGATCTGCTGCAAACCTTGTTTCATATTTTATGTCTCTTATGCACAGAGGATCTGTTTCATTGGTCTGGGAGAATGATGGGCAGGAATCCTGGCCACTGATCGGGAGAAAGCAAGTCAGATAACAGAGTTTCTTTGAAAAGCAGGGATGCTGGGCTTGCATGTTGTGACATATGTACACTTATACTGTCTAATAATTGATGTTTATTACTATGCATTAATGAGAATCGTTTGAGGTTTTATTATTATTTAAAATAAGTGGTGTTTGAGGACATACGGAAGGAGGAGAGGGGAAAGGATGCTGTTGAAGGAGAAAAGCCCCTTTAGACAGAGGACATACTTTTAAGAATTATCGAGCTTCCTTTCTCCTAAAGCCAAGTAGTGAATACTTCTGAGAGTTGATCTTACTGACAAAAATAATGGTAAGATTCAATTTTAAAAAATACTCCTTTTTTCCCCATGTACACTAACCATTTCATAATTGCACTGTGGTCTTTCATATGAGGAACAGAATAATGGATGCCTTTGGTAGAACATTAATATCATCTCTCTTCTCAGCATAACCAGATTGTTCAGGTTCAGTATTTTCTAACTAAAACTCATTTATTTTTAGATTTTGAAATGACATTAAGTGCACAGCTGTATTTTCCTGCAGACTGCTGTGATACAGGCTACTGTTTTACTGATTGCTTCAAAAGGCAATTTGCTGGAGGCAATTTTGTATCACCTATATTTATTAATTGAGACTGTTGAAGGAGTTTTTAATATATGATAGTATTTATTGGTATATGAACTTAAAGATTCCAGACTAATAACTCACTTTGATGTTGGCTGATTGCACATGCTGGCTGATCTGTTTGTACCAGCTTTCAGCAAGCAGAATATAGACAGGGCCAGAAATGGATGCAAAGGAAAAAAAAATAGGAAAAAAAGGGCGACCTGATAGCACAAATTATCCTCATATCGCTGCATGAGGATTTGGGAAATAACCATCAAATCCAGAAGTTTATTGCAACTTTCATTGTAAAGCTGCAGCCTCCTGCACTCCATTTCAGTATCTGACGTGTTTGGAAGGGTTATGCAAAGGAAAGCAGTCCCTCAGCAAGCAGTCTGTCTCACCCATCTTCCCGCAGACTTGTAATGGGTGAGAAAACCACATCAGCTTTACAGCAGGGACTTGTTTCTATGTCCTCACGCCATTGCTTGTTTTGCTTCCCAACCAGGGACTGCTGGGCGTACACTCCACTGAATATTGGGTTCTCACACTCTTATCTGGCCCACTTCAGATTTGTGAAACCATCCTTCAAGGATGATTTTCCATGCTACTGCATCTTGTAATCCCTCAGAAAGCTGCTGCTCTCTGTTGCCTTTCTTTATCCTTAAGCAAGCAGCCTTTGATAGCATCTTTGGAAAATAAACTCCAGAAAATGTTGACAGCTAAGTAATCCTTCTGGTTTGTAAACTCAGAACAGTGAGTGAGTTTGATTGATTAGGAGATAATTCGTCTCTCATATCTTCTGAAATCAGAATGCCAGTGTTAGATGCATTAGTTCCTATCTGATGGAGATACCCAGTAAAAGTAGGACAAAACCCCTGAATACTGTAATGCAAAAACCTCTTGCAAAAAAACACAAACCAAACTAATGTTTGGGGGTTTTTTTCAATATTGTACTATATTTGTATAATATTTTTACTTTACTCTTTTACAAAGAGAACAAAAAAATGAACTTATTTTGAGCATCTGGTAACTATTTTTAGAATACAAAAATGTTCTGCAAAAATATACTGTGAAAATATCCTCCAGATACTGGGTGAAACAGGTTTTTTTCGTTAGAGACGGCAGTTACTTTTAGTTATTCTTACAGCCTTTTTGAAACTATCTTCAAAAACGCCATTTTTTTCAGTGAACAATAGAATCTCTCTTCTTATTGTCAAAAGCTTTTGATCTCCAAACAATTGTAAACTTAATTTTCTGCTATCATAAGTAACGGACATTTTACTGAATGACTGCGTGATGTTTTAAATCTGCACAGCTTTTGGAGTTGTAAAGACCTATATACTGAACATCAGATGGAAAATAAAATTATTAAAGAACTGAAATAATGTTCAAGTCCTTACAAAACGGACATTGAAACATTTTTCTTAGAAGCTAAAAACTATTACATTACAGTAAAACTTGGATTAATCTGAACAATCCCACCAGGAAAGTACACACATTTAGTGAAAAAAAACCCAAAAATGTATGACTTCTAGCAGAATCCTCTGTAGAATTTCAATAGAAAGCTTTGAAGTATTACAGGTTCTTCACAAGGAAATGAAGATGCTCTTTATAAAGCAGTGGTAGGTGTTGCTTCACGCTGAGGGCAAGAGTGAATTGAGAACAAAAGAAAGCAGAGTAATTATTTTATTGAAAGATGTAATTGAGAAAAAACCTACATAGCCTGTGAACAGCCTAAAGAGCAGATATCACTTCTGTATCTCAATGAAGGCGTTTGCCACCTCAGCCAACAGAACTATCCAGAATAACAGTGGAACAGGACACTTGAATAAATAACTAGCTAGTTAAGATGACAATAAATCAGAAACCACAGCTGTCATCTGGTGAACATCTCTGTCTTAGTAGTGTCCATGGGGAAAAGAAATGATGGGAATGTGTCGGCAAGACAAAAATGATGGAGGAGTCAGGGTGGGCCATTCTGTTTTCATAACCAGGTTCTCCCTGCAAGTCTTTCGCGTGAGCGCATTTCAGGCAGGCAGGGTTACCAGGCAGTTTGAGATTTGTGTCTCTGCCCTTATCTTTTCGGCAGTCAGACGCTCACGCTGAGCTCAGGCACACTGAGTGATGCGCTGGCAGCGAGCAGGGAGCGCGGGGAGCGCTGATTTATCTGCGCCTGCCCTCCTCTACACCCATCAGCCCCCCGCAGATGAACGCGGGCTGCCCAAGTAATCCTGAAGACCGGCGATAATGGCTTTAATCCCAGTGGTCAAGTGAGCAGCCAGGATTAAGTACTGCGGTTCCATTTAATTAATGACAAGTGTATTTTGCGGTATTTTAGGGAAGCTGTCAGTTTGCTGCTGTGGAGTGAAACACTGTCTGGGTACCAAGTGTAGTTACAAGGTTTACCTCCTGGCTTGGCTTCCTCCTGGAAATTTTACAGCCTCCAGCTGTCATAAAACACATTAAACAGGACCTCTAAAAGCAATTTAATTTTATTTATGATTATAAAAAAGGGAGTCATAGTTCTAATGGGAAATCTGAATTATTTAAAGATAGCAACAGGCAGTATGAGCACAACTCCTGCCTACCACTTCCCCTTCATGAAACAAGTAGCTGTTTTTCAGAGAATTAATATTCAGAGCAGGTCCAGTTCATCTTACCTGCTAGGTTCATTTTATTATATAATAAAATCAGATTTATTCTCATTTGGGTATAGAGTATATAGCCATATAAGCAGAAGCCATTTATAAACAGTTACTTTGCATGTAGCATAATGTAATACCTGCTCTCTTAGGTATTTCTGAGGAGTATCAAACATTACTTGCCAAAGGGCAGAGATAAAAAGAACTGGTTTGGATCTGAACATTGTGCCTGGAGCTAATCACTAGTTATGCTGATACCTTTTCAGTTCTTCAGTCTGGGAAAAAAAAAACAAAACAAAACACAAAAGCTGTCTAGTAAGCTTCTTCAGTGAACTTTTCCTCAGTCTGGCAGTCCTAACTCTCATTTTATATTTTACTTACAGAATGGTCTTATCGTTGCCTGTTACCAAGGTTATGTGGATATTGTAATAGCCTTAGCACAGTGCCCTCACCTTGATGTGAACTGGCAGGACAACGAAGGGAACACGGCTCTGATTACAGCTGCACAGGCAGGTAAGGCTCTCTGTATCACCTCTTACATGCAGGGTCTTGGGAGAAGTGCTGTATTTTTTTAGGATTCTTTTTCAAATCCCTGAAAGAAATTACTCTGTGTAAAATAATTCTGGCCACGCCCACACCCCAGTAAGTTTATCATGATTTTCTTTGAACTAATTAATCTACAGTAGTATTTATCTAGTAGATTAAGGCAGCGAAAGCTATACATTTTTAATAGATGCCATTAATTATTTTAACTTAAAAATAAAGAAAATCTTGTCCCAAGTGTGCAATATTATAGTGCTTTGTTACTTTAAGCTGATCTTCCGATGTTCGCTCTGGCAAGCAACAAACGAACACTGTGGATGTGTAACGTGCTGCATTAGTGCTTTTCTCCCATGTTTGCTGCACCTACCTCAGAGGGTCTGTAGTAATTGATGACTGTAGGAAAACGTATCATCATTAAGAAATACCTTAGCTGCTAAAACAGTCTTCATCCACTCCATAGTTAAAAAGCAAAAAATCCTCCGCAGGATTTAGTGTTTGCCAACGATCCTTTTGTAACAGCTGATATCGGCATCGACCGTGTTAATCCTGATGCAGGCTGGAGTGAGAGCAGGGTTTAGCCCAAGGTTTTCTTTTATCCCACCCAGCATGGTAATATTCAGTGAACGAGTGTAACAGATCACCCAGATGTAAGAGAAACTCCCACGGGAGTTCCTTGTTTCCAGTGTTCAGTTAGAAAACAATCGTTCGACTATTTCTGTTAAAACTGAAGGTCTGTGCTTTAATCTTTAAGGGAAGCTTTAGTTTTCTCTAACGAGTGTTAACAAAGTGCTAAAGCACGTAAATCAGGAAAAGTTTCTCCAAGGAAAGATGCCATAACTTTGTAGTCTAAAAGCTGTTCCAGGGGCTGCCTAAACCTGCATCTCTGGTTTCCTTTGCATCCTTCAAGCACGCTCTGCAAAGGCAGTCACTTTACAAGGAAACGCATAGCTGGTCTTTATTATGTCTGCTGACTGGTGAAGAGCCTGGGATGTTTGTGGGAGTTCATGGGACATAGTCCTCACTCCCAGACACTGGCTGCCTGAAGGGAACAAATTTCCATCAGGGAATATCAATGGACATAACAAGCCATGTCTAAAGATTGGAGCACTTCGGTTTTCATGCCAATTTAGTAATAGTGCCACTGGACATTTCCTGGTAGTACCTGACCCTGCTTTGAGTTGTATCATAAAGTGAACTCTGCTGAAGTTCCTGCAAGATGGGTCTTGAATACTGGAAGAAAGAATTGTGACCACATTCATAGCAAAGTCATGAATACAGTAGCTTTCCAAAGAAGGTGGAAAAGTCTCCAAAACACTAATCTACTTTTATTTATCTGCTCTAGTATAAATTTGAACTAAAAAAGGTTTAACAGTGCCTCCTTCTTGACCTTTATGATAATGAGCTCAGAATTAATCCAGTGGGCTGACATTGACTCGACACTCTCTTCCAGTACTTGCTATTGATCCCCAAAGCAACTGGAATTGACTGTAGTCAGCAGAAGCTTATACAAACCCCCAACAACTTGGATGTTTTCCCCTGCCTGTGCTAATCCTGAGCTACAGTGTTAACACCAGTTATTTAATTAATTATCAGAAGATACTGCTGTAGTGTTAATAGAGATTACTGTGAGGTTAACATTGCAACCAGAGGAGCTACAGTGCAATAGATGCTGCTTAATTGTTGCTGGATGTTATGCAGTAGCACTGAGCAGTGTATTATAAAGACCTGAAAGCAAAGCTCATGCAAGCTTTGCCTTTAGTGGAGAATTTATTTGGGGGGGGGGAGGGGGAAGGGGTTTAAATTTAGGCTGTGAAAGTGATCACATTTTTGCAAAATAAATTATTCTGAGATCACTGTTATTTATACCAAAACTACGGGTTTTCCTGTGGAAAGTCTAGTAGCAAATCCACATTATTTCAGGTATCTGTAAGGTGGTATCTGAAGGTGTCAGAAAGTGCTGCCATTTTTGTTATGATCCAGTGACCAGGTGGGCCATCATGTATGGCCACACCCTAAAGAGGAGCTGGATGGGAAAAAAGGTGTGGTCCTGAAGAATTGTTCCTTGTGTTTCAGAGTCTGCATCTGTATTATGAGATATAGATACCAAAAGAGATGACAGAGAGGTCTCTTCACTTGTGCTGAGCAGTTTGAAATCCACACTTGCCTATGCCATTTCATGACCACCCAGACATGATGCTCAAATATGAGCATCAGCTTGAATTAAATAGGATTAAAATAAAGAGCAACTAGAGTCTCAGAAGATGAGTGAATTCAGTTCCTCATATTGCTTTTGATAATTTGAGATTCTCATCCTCCAACAAAAGTGTCTAAGGCTGAAGTTTTCTGCATGGGCTGAGCAGAGAAAGACAGGTTGGAGGGATCAGTGAAAAGCAGTACTTTCTTGACAAGCTTATTATTATAGAAAAATAATCAAAACCGAAGTGCTCTGCTTGGTGTGTAAATTTCACATTTGAAAATTCATCTGTTTGCTTTCTTTCTCAATATTTCCTGTTTCTTATATCCCTTTTCAAAGAGAGCTTGCCTTCCAGAACTGTAAATGCTTTGCAGTCTGCAGCAGGTGGTGCCCAGAAATGGGTGGTGATGCTACTGAAGCAGAAGCAAAATTACTAAACATTACAAGGACAATGCAGAAAAAAAATGGGAGATTGATACAAATAAGTGATTGAAATAACAAGTGGAAAGAAAGGGAGGAAGGAGAGTGATTAAAAAAATAAAAACGAAAAGAAGGAAATTACTTTTTTTTTCTCAGTTCTGCTGCTGATGGAACCATACATCAGTGTGTAGTAACTGGCATGCACCAGTGTTCAGAGGGAGTTGTATTTGCTTACAAAGTATAGACGTTTTATGTTACAGCCACCAGTTTGAGGCAAGGCTGTAGAGCTGGGAACACAAAATTGGAAGTTATCCCAGTTTCTGTTTATTAAGAAAGACATGAAAACACAAACACCTAAAACACCCAGAGGATAAAGCCTTCTGGGTGACCTCAGTTCCATCCATCTGTGAGAAAGCATTCACTACCCGCAGGCCAAACACGAGTGTTTTGCAGGTACAATTCAGGAGTGAAATGTTATTTGACAAAGCATCTTCCTTACTATGCAGCTTATCCTTCTGCCTGTATTGCACAGATTATTAGGTAATATTGTCATCACTATAGGCCTTTCCTTTGTGGCAGCAATTAAGTGAATTAAGCTATTACAGACATCTGTGCTGGTATCTAAATATGGCTTGCAGGGAGAAGAAATGAACCCTGAGCACGCCAGTTCTGGTAGGAGGTAGATCTGGCTTACAAACAGCAAGAGCCTGCTTTGAATTCAGTATCACCAAATGGGCTGAGCCCAGGCTTGTTTATTTTAGGGCTGCAGATGGCTTTCATAGCAGACTTTACATCACAGGAGACTCACCCAGTTTACAATTTAGGTACAGGCTGCTTGTTCACGCAGACACAGGAGAACCAAAGCAAACTTCATGGCATTAAATCAAAAGTGTATGACAGGGTTTGAACTAAAACTTGGCAGCTCTGAGTTTTGCTTTGAATTTGGTATCTGCTTGAACTGGAAATCTGAAGCAAACCTCAGAGGACAGAAGATCCTCCAGATTAAAACTGAAGTGGTTTTCAGGAATCCCTGAGACACAAAACTTCTGGGAATCACAAACTTCTAGATTTTCTTTCTTATTTTACTGCTGGTACTCAATGCAGAGTCTCATTTGAGGCTGTTTCTAGTCCCCTGGAGTGTTTTGGTTAAGCAAGGTCTTTCAGAATTAATTCTCAGGATCACCCCAGATTTGCAAAACATCTCTTATTGTAATCATACTTTTGACGAAGGGAAGAACATCTTCAGTGATGTAATAACTGCTGAAAAATCTTCCATCTTATTATTTCTACTTGTTCCAGTTTGTCTTTGGTTTCTGTGGTCAAAAAGCAGTATTTCAACTGTTCCAAAACCTTCATGAATACACATGCTCTACATCACTGAATCAGAGCATGTCCTGCAAAACAATTTGGGCACAAAGATTCTCCCAGTAGCAATTGATTCATTTCTAGGATTTGATTTTATGCCACAGAATCAGTAAAGCTGAAACTTCTGTATTGAGTAAGCGGGACTAGGTCACTTGATCCTGCCCTGAACCCAGTTCACTTTTGCTTTGTTCAGCTTGTTGTGGTTTGCTGCATCTTTATCTTTCATTCTCATTGGACTGCACAAGGTACAGGGAGTTTTTTATTTAGTTTTCCGTGGCTCTGGAGTTGCTCATCTGGTCTGCACTATCTCTACATTTGCCCAGGTTTCATGAGAGTCTCCAGTTATGCAGAAAGGTAACAGTCAAAAAAAATTTAGGAGAGAAAGAATAACACCTGCAACATATCTTAAATTAATTGGTAAAGACTTTCTTAACTTGCTTTTCAAAGTGAATGGAGGATTGTGTTGGTACAAAGTGGCTGCTGATGAAATCTACACCAGATGTGACGCTATAGACTTTTGAAATTGTCCTGTATGAATTATAATCTGCTTCAGTAACATTTCTAGATGAATTTGAATGGCATGCATTACAGAATAGTCAGCTGGACTGCAGAGCGAGATGAGAGAATATTTTCACAGCTCCTACTAATTAAATTGTGATTGTTGCAGCTGCCTGACAGACGGCATTATTTTATAAAGCATCAAAGCATCATAAAATGATTGACAGGTGAAGGGAAAACTGTTTTGAATGAGTCATAATGGCACTAGCTATTCGTCTGATAGTCCAATTATAAAGATTTGATGTCTGAATTGGTCTTCCAACCATTTAGCCAGAGATGTGTTCAGCTCCTCAGTATAGCCTTGCAGACACCAGTTATCTTGGCATACAAGGCATATGAATGGCAACAACAGTTGCTTTTAGAAACAGAACTTAAATTATTTATTTTACTACCAAAACTGAACATCAGTCCCATTTTCTAAATGCAGGAGAGTAAACAAGTGGCTTTACACTGTCAGATGGAAAAATAAAAATGTGGGATCCTACACAAAATATTCCTTTCTCTTGTATCAGGCCTGGCATTGTTTGTTAGTATTATTGGCTGGAACAACTATGTGCAGTAATCACTTTTTAATGAAGCACCATGATTGTAAGGCTCAAACTTACCAGGGGAGGGAAAAAGCTGAACCTTTGCAGTCAGTTGCCCCTGGTGATGGGCCTTCCTTCCGTAAGTTGTAGAGATTCCCTCTGCAGTGCTACTCACTGGGTCAAGAACCTTGGGTCCCTCACAACCTCAGAGTGACCACCTCTGGTCTTAAATTTGTCCCTTACCTTAAAATGACTTTTTGGAAAGGAGAGCAACTTGAGAGAAGGTGAGAACCCAGGTTTTCCACCTCCTATCCCAACATTCTGGTCACAAGTCAGGGCCACTTAACCCGAAGGCTGATGACTGCAATGAGTGGAAGAGGACACAAAGAAAAGAGATCTTATTAATTATCTGCGTTTTCCAGTTATCAGACCTGCAGGAGTAAATATTTGGTTTATCCTTGAGTCAGCACCTTCATTGTGTGACATATTTTCTCTGCTTTTTTGTTTCTTTAAAGGGCACATAACCATTACAAACTATTTGTTGAACTATTTTCCCGGGCTTGATATTGAGAAGAGGAACGCGTTTGGATTCACAGCACTGATGAAATCTGCAATGCAGGGCCGAACAGAATGTGTGAAAGCCTTGATGATGGCAGGTATGCAAAGTGCTTTGCTTCTTCTTTGTCACCATCTAACAGCTACCAAGAAGGAAATTGGCTCTTGGGGTGTTTGCTCTGAGAACTGTGGTACAGCCTTCCCTGGAACGGGGTGCAGCTTTTAAATAAGCCATAGTCAAGGCAGTGAAGGCATGTGCTGCAGGAGCACTCAGTTTGCTTGCACAAACACACCCAGGAGCCCTCCTAGAGCCCTCCTCCCTAAATCCCAGGGTGAGATTGACTGTCTCCAGGAGAGTCTGGGGAGCAGGATCATCAAAATTTGTAGAACAGGAGTTAATGAAATCCATGACACAGCTGGGAAAGACAAGCAGGTGGCTTGCTGCCATCTCTGTGTGTGACAGAGAGTGCAAGGGTGGGACCACAGCCAGACCTCCACTTCTGCCTCGAACTTAGTGGGGACTGGAAAGCTTTGGGGGCTCCGGTCCTGTCAGGAGCATTGGGTGTAGGGGCCAGTTTGTCTAGGGAACACTGGTGGGAAATCTGGTGACTTAGGTTTTTTGTTAATGCCTCTACAGCTCGGAGTTTGGTCTCCAGATTTATGGGCAACAGGGCACCATCAGGTCTGTGTCTGCTGCGAGGAGGGAGCCGTGGCACAGAGAGAGAGCAACTCTCTTTCTGCCCACCTGTCTCTCTTCACATCTGAGAACAGGAATTATGTTTCTTGCTCTTGGCTCTTGTCTGCAGTTGAATTTCCAGCTGTATTGAATTGCAAGGTGAAGGGGTCCTGGAGAGGAGACTCAGAAGGCCCCTTGAGGACCAACAGCCTCTGCAAGAGCAGTCCTAACATACAGCATCTTTCAGCCACAATATTGTATGGGTTTTTTTTTATATGAAGTAATTGGTATATAAACTCTTAGATAATAATTAAATAACTAGCTTATATTAGTATATATTCTTGTTTTTCAGTTGCAAATTTATGACACGAATTAAATATTATGGAAATAATAACAAATGGCATGTGAATATTGTTACTGTCTAGATCAAAAGTCCTACAGGTCCATTTCATCGAGAGAGATCTTGAATAAGGAGTTCATTTCAGTTATTTTGCTGTCACAAGAGTCTAACCCCTCATAATCAGAGTATTTAAAGTCACAGACTTTTATCAAGCATAGTCATATTACTATCCTTCATTTCATAATATCCAGTTTCTAGACATTGGTATGACACAGAAAACATGATGTGGTATCTGGTGTGTTATTTTCTGCTAGGTTCTGTATCCTGGAAAAAAGGCTTAGGAATTGGATCATTCATTTTAAATTTTTATGACAAAAAATGATGAAACCACTGTCAGAGCTCGAACACTGCTAGAAACAGATGCACTTTCTGGACTCACACATACTTCATGCAGATGCTAGTTCAGAATTTTCCAGTGCATGTTATAAATCATCACTTAAAATGAAACTTCAATCCTTTGATTTTATGACTTGTCAAATTGGCCTTACAGTGTCATGACCTATTATTATCACTAGAGATCTGAGGAAAGCTTGTTCTTTCTGTTCGGGTCGCTAGAACCTATTTCACAGCCTTTCAGCTATGTAAATAATTCAGTACTTGTTATTCTGATTCTTAAACAAAAAGTATCAATATCAAAGTTCACTGCTGCGGTTGCTGCCTCTGGCATCTGAATAGCCACTTTTTGTTTCCATGATTCATAAGAAAACAGAATAGTGGGGAGAACAAACCTTTAGCCAGCCAGAAAATGGCTTTCTTGGCCTCCATCTTGAGTTTGCCTACAGAAAATTTTATCAGCCTGTTTTTGCATCAGAGGTAGTGAGGATGCCAAAGGTCATTCACGGACTAAAGATCAGTAGAGTTAATATACTTTTGATTTTCTAAATTGCAGTTTCGGTCTACTTGCAGTTCCTCACATTTTCAGCTACAGAGGCCACAAAGGAAGTGTGGTAAATTGCCTGCACCCATTTTAATACCTGAGTATTTTTTAGCACTGCACAGTCTGGTGAAGTAGAGGGAAGGAATGAGGGAAACGCTCATTCAGAATGGATTCAGAAGTAGTTTGGGGCTTAAGGGACGCCGAGTGGCTGCTGACAATGAAGTGCTAGTGTGCTGAAGAAGGTAAAAGAAGTTGTTATAAAAAAAAATTTGGAGAAAAAATCAATTTCACAAATAAAACAGCAGAATTCTATATTAAAATGTAAAAATGCATGGCAACATAGAGGGGAAACACCCATAATCAGCTGTGGGCCTACTTACACAGCCACAAAGCAGTTATGTGTGTTTAGAAAAGAGTTACAGCCAAGAGGTTTTTAAACCCAGTACCAGTGGCTTGGGTAAGACCTCTGCTGATGGCCAGCTAGTTATGGCAATGCAGAAGGTCAGTAAAGCAAAATAACTCACCTTCCTGGCTGCCTTAGCATGGATTCAGCACCGTTGGATGGGGAAAGAGGTAACAGCAATGTGTGACAGATGGTCGGAGCTGGATTGCCAAAGTGACTGCTCTTTCTGAAATTTGAGTTCCTGGAGGGGGGCCAAGGTCAATCACTACAAGACTAAGGCACTCTGAGACACTTGGCCATAATGTTGCTCTTTCAGAGGAAGTCTGTGGAACATGTGAATTTGCTGTTGGTGAGCGCACAGCGGGTGAAGGGGGGCCCGGTCTCCCACCGGCAGTCTGTCACAGGCTGCTGCGCCGCCAGCACCGCGCCACCGCCAGCGCTCATCAGGAGAGCCAGCCAGGAGTGCTGGTTGTTATTCACGTGTCAAGCCCTGCTGTAATCTCCAGTGTAAACTCAGTGCTGCTTTAGGAATGTTGTCAGAGTGGCCCTGGATCTGGAGACTGGGCTTTAAACACCACCCATAGAACAGGCTGGTGACAGACGCCTGAGCCTCCTCAGCCCCTGGCTTTGAACTGAAGATGACACTTCTGCATCTCAAAAGGACATGAAGTCTTAATAAAAGAGGATATTTATATCCTGAAGGAGTATGTGTATTCAAACTAACTGTGGTGAAAATGATCTTCAGGGAAACTTTTAGGAAAAGCAAGGCAAGTGGCAAGTGTAGCATTCCTGAAAGGAAACTTCTAGGCTATACTTACACTGAAATGACAATCAGTTCAATAAGACTGCTATCACACTTACAAAGGGACACGACTACTCATGTCTATTCCAGATGAGGCATCCTGCTGAATGACAGATTTGTTCAGGAATGTCTCCTGATTTGTGCAGAAAATCAATAAAACAATGGTAAATCATGCCTTAGACGAGATTTTGTGATACAAGGTACAAAGTCAGCATCGATTTCTGTTGAAAGGTTGGGATTTCAATACTCTGAAGTATTGTTTTCTGAGATAAAGTTTCCAAAACCCCTGGGGACCCATCCATCAGAAGGAGTGGGCTTCTCCTCAAAGGGAGGTGAGCCAAGGGTGACAGCAAGGCCTCAGCACCAGCCTCATCAACAAGGGTGCTCCTTTAAGGAACATGGCAGGGCTGGTGGCAATAACCTGGATCAGCCACCACAGCAGTGATTGCCAGGAAGGTCCATGATGGCAAGGGCAAGTCCTTAGAGACAAGGTAGGTCTGAGGTCAAACAAGAAATTAAGTCTGTGGGTCAGGGTCCCGACCAGCAGGGCACATGGCCAGGCACAGGCTCAGCCCCGTGGATCAGAGCTGAGTGCAGCCCCCGGGCAAAGGTGGGGAGCTCCAGTGAGCACCTTCTCACACTGCTCTTTTTGAACTACTCTGCTGCAAGGTCTCACAGCTGCACCACATCAGAACTGGAATGACTTCTTCTTGAAGATAGAATAAGCAGCTGTCTATGCCTCTTGCTTGTTTACAAGCTGAGGATTAAATTTTGTATTTGAAGACAATTCCTTTAGCTGCTGTTCTTCCTGTATTAATTCCTTGCCTGTTACATGTACATCAAGGAAACAACTTCCGTAGTCACAGTCAGCTCTTGTGGGAAGGAGTTCAGACCCAGGCAAGTGTTAAGAAGGGACCAGGGAAAGAGGCTAGCCTGAGATGGGAGAGATTGAAATACAGGAAGCTTGGGTAGGGAGGTTCAAAAACAGGTTAGTGAAGCAGGAGGGCATGTGTTGGTATGTCTTTTTCCCTACCCTCACTGATTCGTCTCCAATTTCTGCAGTCATGAACTTCATCAAACTGTTCTGCCTCTGAGATCTTGCAATCCTTTCTTCAGATCCACAGCCAGTGAACTCTTTGATTTGATTGACTCTTCCTCCCCTTTGCTCCTTTCTGCCTTCCAGTCCAGACCCCATGCTTGACTCCCTGCAGTGCCCTGGTGCTCTCTCTCTGAGTGGTCCTTTCTGCAAATTTCACTCAAATTACACTTGAACTGTGATCAGCAGTTTTGCTTAGGGTGTCTCCTTTCACATCCATTCTTCCTCTGTGTCTCCAGCATCCTCTCTTTAGGGATTTTCTCAGAGACTTAGGAATTAACTTAATAGAGTTAAAATTGAAGTTTTTATCACTTTCCCCATGCTCTCTTTTCCCCTTTATTTTCCTGTAATGACAAAACATCCTTCGTGGGAAAGGTTATACTGAACCCATCACAAACTGGTTTGTGGTTGCTTTTCTTTATATCAAGTCCTCCTTATTCTAGTTTGAAATGCTGTCTCCAAAGTAATCCACACTGAAAAAATTTTATCATGGTATTCTCTGGCCTTTTCCTCAGGTCTCTGGACAGCTCCTTGCAAAGCAATGGGACAGGCTGTCACTTTTGTGACAAGATCTGTGTAGGTCAGTTTTGTGTTTCCTGTTTGAAAATGGTCCTTCACCTGGTAAAGAAGCCCTTCAATAAATCAAACATTCTTCGTATCCCAGCTTCAAACTCTTTCAAGAAACCCAGAAATTATCTGCAGGGCAGAGATATGAGTAAACCACGACTGAACGTTGCAGAGCTCAGTGTGTTGAAGGCAGCTGGGCAAAGTGCCCGTGCCTGTCCCAGGGAACGTGGTGCAGACCTGCAAAGCAGTCTGCAGACTGGAGCGTGCAAAGCTCCCTCTGAGATCAGCCAAAGTTCAAAGGCAGAATATAAAACAAAGGATTTGCAGCTTAAGAGCTTTTCTGCCTGACACCAGAGAGTATTCACTCATTCTGCTATTGATTTCATTCATTCACCTTCATACCCATATACTGTAAAACATCAAGATGTGTGTGCCCAGGTGGTGTGCCCAGGATCACTTGGATGCAAAGCACAGGATATGGTGCCAATTGTCAAGTCCTTGACACATCTCTGAGATTCTTTTTAATTGGTGCCATCAAGCCAGTTTTCGGACAGGTCTTTTGTATCCTTTAGCATTCACCAGCTGTAATCTGCTGGGTATTTGCAACAGTGTCCTGCTAACTTCAGCTTCCAAAACCACTTCCTGCTGCTTATTGTTCTGCAGCAATTCTTCCACAGGTGCACTTTGAATTGAGCTTCCTTTGTCCTTTACAGAGCTCTTCTCTGTTAGAAGGACTGGGCATGTGCCATGCTCATTGACAAATGCCCACAGTTCTCATGGGGGGACTTCCCTGCAATTTTCTGGCTGCCAAGGAATGTGGATATGGTACTAAAGAAGTTGTGAAGGATATCATAGAGCAGACTAGGATGCCTGCTTCTCCTGTTAATCTTGTATCCTCTCTTCAAGAATCCAAGTGCCCTGGAGGAGAAGAGCACTTGAAAACAAAAAAGTGAAGAACGAGGGCAAAAGCCTATGTGTGGAGTCTTATAGGAAGATGGAGAGATCAAAAGGAATGCAAAGATGGAAAAGGATGTAGAAATATATGAAAAAAAAAGAATGGTGATGGGGATAGACATCAGAATTGGAGTGATAAAGATCATAGATTGGGAATGGGAGGGGTATAAGCTACAGAATAATTTCCTTCCAGGACATAATATTTCAAATGTCTAAGCCTCTGCTGTGTAGCTGGTATCCCAGCTGCCTCTTATGGCTGATCCACTTGGCAATTACAGAGTGTTTTGGCTAACAATTACTTCATTTCCTTAGGGCTGGTAATCTCAGGTAGATGAGAACAGCTGTTCTGGTCTCAGACTGAAGGTCCATCTCACCCTTTATCCACTCTCTGACATTTATGTAAAACTTCCTTGTATTTGATCACCCTTGTTACCATCCTCTCAACATTTCCTAACTCTTCAGAGTCCTTTCAGACATAAGAGAGCATGAATTGCACATTTGTTGTTTTCTCTATTTCCCCTTTTTTTACTTTGTATTTTTTCCCATTTTTAATGTTTCTTTAGAAATTAATTATATTTTATTTGCTGTTTTTACACCTAGTAAGCAGTGAGTGGATATTTTCATGGAACTTGTGATCATTAGCCTAAGACCTTTCTTCCAAGTGGCAGTGACCAGTCCAAAGTCCACTATTCTATATGGGGAAGGATTACTGTGTAGAGAATAGTTTCTTTCCATATCTGTAGCTCTTTTCTTGTGGGCTCAAGTGAATGGGCATTAAAATGGCAGTCAAGATTAAATGCAGGTAAAATTCATTATTTCATTATTTGTAATTTTAAGAGAATTTCATATATACAGTCTTAATGTCTTTTACCTAGTTTTAAATAAATAAGGAGTTCAGAAAGTCAGGAACCCCATCTATCCTTATTGCACATTCATTTTGAAACAAATATTATTGTGTATTTTATGTGACATTTTCTTGCAGAGATCTGCCTGACTTACCTCTGATCACAGCAACAGGGGTGTGGGTGGTTTAATTAATTAACAGTAATTGTTTTACTTTTTCTTTTGAGGGGCAAATGTCCATGCAACTGACCCAAGCCGTGGACTGACTTCATGGGAATGGGCCTGTTTCACAGGAAGATCGGAGTCTGCCTTTGTCATGCAGAAGCTGATGGACAGGCCATGTCCAGAACAGTTTTCTGATCAATATAAACCAGAATGGCCAAAAATGAAGGAACTTCTTGCCAAGGCTGCAGAGCCCAAAAGCTGCTTGCAGAAGATTTCTGAGTGCGTAAGGGCAGCTGTCTCATTCCGGTCTTTCTACGGCCCAGAAGAGGACGGGGTCCTTGACCACATGGTGAAGGTGACAACAAGCTTGGGAAGTCCCTTCATCGCTCTGGCGTGCCGGACTGTGTGCCCAGGCAGCCCACCTTGTGTGGGGAAACGCAGACTGGCTGTGCAGGAAATCCTTAGGAAGCAGAGAGCAGAGGAGATCCGATCTCAAGACAAAGATCACGTCAGCAGCTACGAGAAGCTCTTTCAGAACTCCAAAGTCACAGTGATCCCCAAGAAGAAGGAGCGTCGAGCCAGCCTGCAGCCCATCAGCATTGCCATGTCCCAAGTGAGCACAGTAGCCACGAGGAAAGCAAGCCTCCTGCCACTCCACCTCCTTCGACGCAGCAGCGTCCGGCCGGGATTTGTCATCCCCAAAGTCCGGGTCAGCAAGGCTCCTCCACCCACCTTCCAGCCAGAAAAGGCGAGAAGGAGGAGCAGTGCAAAGGATGACCCCTATCTGCAGATTCCTAAATGGAGATACAAGGAGCTAAAAGAGGAGCGGAGGAAGGCAGAGGAACAGGAGAAGAATAGAGCAGCAGATGCTCAAAAGCCGAGGCAGGTGTCTCCTGCCCAAAGCAGGACCTGATTTAAAGGCAGTTGCTGAGAAGGTTCTTGAGCTTCTAGTCTTGTTATCCTAGCAAGATAACAGACTGAATGCCTTCGTGCATGCCCACTGCTCATGGAGCTGGAATACTGAGTCATGGCCTTTAAGGAGCAGAAATACAGCAAGGGCTATGCCACAGCATGTCTGACGGTGGAGCAGGAAGGTATTTTGAGCTGGAAGACTTACCAAGTTTGCCTGTCTGCTGTTGATGGGAAGTTCTAAGTGGTGCAGTCCTCTCATGGATTCCTGTCTTTCCAGCTCCTGGTGAATGACTGTGAAACAGCTTGAAAATAACGTGTGTGAAAGGATCATATTTTGTGGTTGTTCATTTTGTAATGGACAAAATTAAGGAGTTGTGTTTTTGACATTAGACATTCCTCCCTCTCCTTCCTTAGGTAGACATATTGCAAAAGTTTATAGTAATAATTAAAAGTTTAAAATGTACCACAGTGATGGTTGGCAGTGAAAATCCAGGTCTACAATTGTTTTGGATATACTAAGCACTTTATTTCTATTCCAGTGAACAGATTGTAAGTACAGGTATTAAACCCTACAGGTCTATAAAGTCTGTACGGATGCAGTTCCTAATGCTATTGTTCGCTCTGTTGAATCTAAAAAGGGCTTAATATGAAATATCTCTGCAGTTGAGGTATTCACATCTTCTGCAAGTATAAATCAGGTGCAGGGACTGATTTCTTTGAAGAAACATAGAAGATGAGATAATTTTTGATTGCCACCATCACCTAAGAATTGCCTCCCCCACTAGATTTCCCTTTATACGTTATCTGTTGTCTCCTCTTTAGTCTCAGGGAATTTTTTGTCATTGCTTTTAACTGTGAAATAAGGGAGATGGTGAAGCACAGTGGATATTTTTAGGTTGATATTTAAGTTTCTTTTTAAAAAACTCACCAGGTTTGTTGTGAGCCTTTCCAGATTATAGCCAGGACGAGAATATTATGCAGCTTTCCCAGGTGTCAAGTGCAGCTACACGCTATGAATACCCAGCCAGAGGTGCAGTAGCAGGCAACTCAGCCACTGCTGTGGCCAGATGTCACTGTAAGCTTTGGTACGACACCTCTGGGTGCCCGAGGAGGGCAGTACCTCACCCCTCTGTCTCTACACCGGGAGAAAACCCTCCCTAGAATGGAAGTGCATCTGCAGGTGGTTGCTGCAGGTTCTTGTGCTCCATGTTAAGGGTTCCTCTGGCTGTGCCAGCAGTCAGCCTGAACAGCAAGCCAAGCCCTGGCAAATTCTGGTAAGGAAGGGCTGTAAATCTGCTGCTTGCTGAAGAAAGACCACACTCATTGAAGTAGAGGTCCAACGCAAACAGCATAGAGCACATGCTCAGGGTAAGGTTCTGCTCAGGCTTTGCACACATTTGAGCTGAAATGTGCTGCAGTGTGCCCTCTTGAAGGTGTTGCTGTACTGGAGCCCAGGCAGATCCCAGCTGCTGCTGTCACCACCTTCTCCCCTCAATTAAAGAGAGGGAAAATTTTCCCATCCTTTAGTCCCACAGCACAAAGGCTGGCCACAGTCTCACTGAATTTGTAATGAAACTGTGCGTGTCATGGGAGAAATAAATTCAGTTGACTGAAAACTAGCGCCCACATCAGCACCACCAGCTCCCATCTGCGGGGTCTGACAGAGGTTAGGACAGACGCGGGAAACAAGGATTTTTCCAAACAGCCTGATCTTTGTACTTCTGTGCTAGCCAGACTGCATTGCCAGGTAGCCTCCTACGTCAGAGCTGGGGGAATATGGACCTGCTAACACACCTGCCCAGTCCTGGGAATATGAAGAAGATTTTAATCCGCGAGTGCATCAGTGCTGGGCAATTCATAGGCACCAATTTTGTAGTGGCTTTGAGGTGACCAGAATACAAGCTGAACTCGTTTCTTTGGAAAGCAGGAAGACAATCTTCTGGCTGTCTGTGGCAAAGGTATCAGGCTAGATTTCAAATTGGTACACTGGATTGAATGGTTTAACTGTTAATTTTTGTTTACTGCCAACCCAGCATTTTGAAGATTTAGCACTCAGATTCGGTATCTGAAAAGCAACCTGTGCTGCAGCTGAGCACTTGAATTTGCACTTTCAGTACCACCTGCAAGAGACCGACAATTGACAGGTGCTCTCAGGGATTAACGTACAGTATGTTAGAATTAGGGGCAGGAAATTAAGCCTATTTTATAATCCTTTGTACTTTACTGTGTTTATGTGCATAAATGTGATATTTCCATTAAAAGAGGCACAAGCTGTTAAACTTATTTGGCACTTTCATTTTTCATAGGGGCTTGGGGATGCTGCCCATTCACTTTCCACAAAGGACTCCTTGGCACCACCTGAAAGCAGTTTGGTTTCCCTGGAAGGAGTTATTGTGGGTTAACTTCCACTCCTTGTGAATTTTTCCCTAGGAGTGAAGGAAAACTGTTACCTTTGTTCCCCATCGGGTTTTGGCTGGTCATCCTGCTGGAGAGAGAAGTCATTGCTTTGCTGGCCTGTGCCCATGTTGCTCTGCTGCAAGCTGGTGGTCTCCCAGTATCCTTGCAGAGAGCGTGGCTCCATTTGGGGCATCTGTGTAAAGCTTTGCACTTGCTAGTTTTGGCAGTGCAGGCCACAGGTGTCTGTGTCCTCATTGCCTTCCTCCCCTGCTGCCTCACTGCTCCCAAACTGTCTTCTCTTCATCACTGTCCTCACCCTAAAGGCTGCACCCCTCACTTGCTGTTTATCTTACCTGTCTGAGGGTCGCAGTGGGCAAAGCTCCCACAAAACACTTCCTGAAACCTGCGGCAAACGGACCATAGTGGAGGAGGAGGAGGAGGAGGAGGCACACCTGGTTCACTTCCAGCCGTCTACCCCCTTGAGCTGCTGCTGCCAAGGAGGATTTGATTTCTGTGGGATGTCAGCACAGATAGAGTGATTTGACCTGTGTTTTGTTGTGGATTTTTTTTCCTCCAAGAGATCCATAACTATGAAATCCCAGGCAGTACTGGCCGCACTTCAGGCTGCTGCTGGTCACTCAAGCAGCACAGTTTACCTCCTAAAAAGAGCAAACAAGCCCTTGGCAGCATCTCCTGGCAGCTGGAGCCCCTGAGGGAAGGCAAAGGTGCTGCAGCAGAAAGATGCTCCTCAGAAGGAAAAGTTAATTCCTGGGGCAGAGGAAGGTTTTCTACCTGCCTTCAGCGCCAGGCTGCAGTCTGGCACATTGGTGGGAAGAATGTTCCGGAGTGTTGTAGCTGGAGCAGGGGCTGTGTCTGCTGTCACAGCCACAGCTTGTCTCGGGACACTGGGAACATCTCACCACAATGCTCCTAGGAAGCTCCCAGCCCCATGGGCCAACTTGATTCTGCAGTAACTGTACTGACAGGGACAATAGAAGGTGAAAGTGACAGTGACAGTGGAGGGTGAAAGTCCAACTGCTTCCCAACATTCTCTAAGATTACATTGTGCTCTCATCTCTGCTGAGGAAGAGCTTCAGCATGGGGGTTCCCAGCAGCCTTTCTCCTGGAAGGCACCATCTTCCCCATCACCCAATAACAGCCACTGTGCTGGGCATCATCCAAGTAAGGAAAAAAACCCAAAAAGGTATTCATAGATACCTCCAAGGGTATCACAGGCTGTCTCAGTATTAGAAAAGAAGCCTGGAAAATGAGAAGGGCCAACTCATCTTGTTTTGGAGAACAGGAATTTTCTTCTGTTTGGAGAATTCCTATGTACAGCTAAATATAGCATATATGGAAAAACTTCATGAACTTTGGACCCTTTTTGCTTTGGCTGTGGAGCTGCTGACCACTGGGAAGTATAAATTATATCAGACAAATCCATACTGAGACTGAGATGTGCTCTATAATGCTAAATACGCTAAATAAGGATATCCCAGACTTGGCAAACTGGATGTTTAAGTTATTTTAATTATATATGGTATTACACTTAACCATACCTATAAAACTACCTACTGGTAACACAGGCACACATAAACATCATTCATATATAAAGTAATAATGAGATACATATATAAAACACATATATACATACATAATTTTAAAAAATTAACATATAATATTAACACATGTACATGTAAAAAGCCTCTTACCTCCTAGTGATAATGTGGAGCACTTGTATATGTTAACGACATCCATCTCTAAAAAAGGCAGTATTAAATAATGGTTCTGCAAGAGGAACAAATCATTCAGGGTATATTTTGGAGGCTACAAAGGGAAAACAGACCAGCTGCCTTTTCACTGAACACTATGGAGCACTTGCATGGGAAGAGACAGGGGATTATGTGAAAATTGTACTTCATCGGATAATTAAAGTTATTATGCACATTAATTTTGCTTAGTCAGGTTGAAATTTGCCACTTCTCTTGGCACATTTGAATTTACAGTGGTTGTAACATGCTTTCATATTTATAAAACTGTACACAGGTTTGTGGATAATTAGTGGGCCAAATGCTGCTGTTTCAGTCTGCTCTCAGGGAAACAGAAGAGGTTGGGAAAATGGGTTCAGGTGGTTCATTTTCCCCTTCCCTTTGTAGCCACTTCCCACATGAATGATAGTTTGCTACTTTGCCCAAGCCCTTCCTCCAAAACAGATCAAAAATAAATGGAAACCCTCCAGGGGCAGATGTGCAAAATCTGTGCTCACGGGTGCCATCCTGGATGCATTCAGTGGTTTCTCACAAGGCACTGGTGGAGCAGTGAGCTCCTGTAAATGTGGATCAGGAAAGGGGCACAGGAACTGCTGGAACATCCCTGCTCCGTGTGTGTGCGTGCCAACAGGATTTTTACTCTTGGTGCCATAGTAACTGGAGTCAGCTCAGAGCGGTGTTAACCACCAAAGGTGCTCCCTGAGTCTCTGTGCACAGCTTTCTGCTGACAAAGGTGATAAAATATTTACTTTCACACCACATGCAGCAGCAGGGAGTTAAGGTTTCCTTGCGTTTGCTGCCACTATACTGAAGCCAGCTTTTTGCAGAAGCCGGTAGTGTGGGGATGTTCTGCATTTTTGTGTGAGAGTGTTAATGGGACACAAATCAATAAGTAAATGGGGAATTTAAGTAGTGGCTCCACTAAAAGTTCTGTTCCAAACCAAGGTGAAGTAGTGCTTCAAAAGAATACACAAACATATTTGTACTGAAAGCAGACGTGCTGTATTATCAGCTTGGCTGCTTTCTCAGGGAAGTGTAGTGGAATAGTCGTCACGCAGCATTTACCCAACTTCTGTGCAAGGGAAATGTGGTCTTTGACTGCCTGGTATCCTTTTCAAAAAGCTGCAGTTGCAGCCTCCTGAAGTGTGTTCATATGAGTGAAATAAAACCTTTGTTTGGTGAGCAATAGAACTGAACAAACCAGCTATATTAAACTAATTTTTCTTTGTTTTGGTCTCAAAAATTTGTTTAGCAAACACAAATTCCACTACCATGTTCATAAAAATGTACTTTGTGGGTGTTTTACATGATCAGTTTCCCACCTGTGGCTTTTGAAAAATGTGGAGTTTATTCTTCGCAATGATTGACTGCATTACCCTTTTTTTTATGTTCACAGCACAATAAGCAGTGTTTGCCTGTGGTTTCCCAGCTATCCCGCAAGAGCCTTTTTAGGCTCGTGAAGGGTTTCCAGCCCTCGTAAGAGTCTGCACCTGCTCTTTGCTAGGACAAACTGTCAGGTACCACAGGCTGAGCCACAAGAACCAGGCATGGCTGTGTGACGGCGGCCGTCTGGCCATGGTGACCAATGGGCACCACTTCTGGTTGTGCACTCAGACTGTGTCCTCCACATTCTGGGGTAATCCCTTGCCCAGCAATCTGCCCACTTACGAGCCTTAAACACCCTCAAGTGTCTCGGGATTTGTGTGACTGACTAGGATACTGTGCTCAGAGAAAGCCAAGGAAAGGTGCTGCGTGTCAGCTGTCCAAAGAAGAGATAGCCAGGTATCACGGCGAGGTCTGGTCTGCATTTAAAAACAACACCAGAAAAACCCAATTGAGCTGTTTTAACTGAAAGGTTAAGCTGAACTAATGGGCACAGACTCTCTTGGGTTGGTTTGAGTCAGGCTGGTATTCACTTGACTTAACCAAGCAGAACCAGTTTGTGATTAAAGCAATATAAATAATTCATCCTGAAATCAGTTTCCAGGCAGAGAGCTGTGGCAGCTTAAGTGAGTTGTTTCCAGCGAAGAGGGCTGCCCTGCCACATCCTTGACCTGGGGGAAGGCTCTGACCTGGGCTCTCTGCTGACCCGTGCTGGTTTCCTTGCAGCTTCCATTTTTCCGAGCGGGTACTTGTTGCCCTTCTACAGCTTGTCGTTGATGAGCTCTCTCACGCACAGCAGTCAATGGCATCTCCTGGAGCTGCTCAGTGCCTCCTGCTCACCTTTGACTAATTACCAGTGTCACTTTCATTAACATGGCTCACAGCTGGCAGGGATCCTTCCCTTCACACCATCCTCAGCACCACGCTGCAGCTTTGCTCTGTCATTCGGATTTTGGAAACTCTAAACCCCCACATGCAGCGCTGGGTAAGAGCTGCATTGTCACCATCCTCCACAGAGAACTGCTCTCTTTCCATCAAGTAAAACACTGGCTTAATCTTTAATTCAACACTGTCTTTTGAGGATCACAGCCCCTGCTCAGGAACAAAGTGAGCCTGACAACAGTCAGAGGCAGAAGATGAAATATTAATCCGTGCTTTCGTGACATCCAGGCTGGATTATAGTAATTCCCTGTCTGCAGGTCTCCCAAGGCCACCTCCTACAAAACACAGCCTGTACAGAAGCCAGCCATGGGATTTAACCACGTACTGCAGACAAACAGCCCACCTCCCAGACTCTAAACTTGGGGCTGGTCCGGAGACCTCTCTTCCTTTGTCTCCAGGTATGCTCTTCAATTGCCAGGTGCGAATCACTTTCATAACTGTAGCTATTTTTGTCACTAGAAAAAAATCCCAGCTTCAGGACATGTCAAATTAAACAAAAAACATAAAAGCTATAAACATGGTAGGAAGATTCTACAAATATGATAGACTATGGGTCTGGCTCTTTCTCTCCTAAGCCCATCATCCCAGGACACAGGACATATTTATATGGGTCACTCCTTTCAGGACATTGAATGGCATTTCCTTAGGGCAAGAATTAGTTAAATTGGAAAAGCAACAAAATGAGGCCACTGTGAAGAGCTGAGTGTTGTACACCAGCCAGCTCAGATCTGACCAAAGTAAAGAGCATGTTAGGTTGAATGAGAGAAAGAAATCCACCACCACAGAGGGATATGGCTGAAGAAAACACTGAGGGAAGAAAATAGGTTAAAGCCAAGCTCACCATCTGGGTATTTCCAGAAGTTGTTCCTGTGTTGGCATGTGTTGGATCAAGTGCATGGCTTGTTCCAGTCAGACTTATCTCCTATGTGCCTCAGTCAACGCCTCAATTGAAGAGAAATATTTGCCTCAATCCCAAATTAAGTCATAAGGTCAGCTCTTGGTTACCAGGTAATGAGGGAAAAGGACAGATGGGAAAATCCACAGAAAAAACCCCACATAATGAAAACTATGTCAGTCAAGCAAACAGAGAACATGTCCTCTCTTGGCTTTGGAAAACCACACAAGCTCTTGAGGGATGGCAGAGGCAGAGTGGAGCCTGTGGCAATCCCAGTGGCAGTCTTCAGATGTCAGGTGATGGTGAGGCTGGGCACAACCAGGACATGGATCATCTGCTGCTCACGGCTGGAGAGCGGCTGAACCCACACAGCTTCTGAAGACAAAGAAGGGCAAGAGTGCTCATGCCTTCCCTACAGTACAGATATATAACATTAAAGGTATGCTCCTTCAAAACACATTAAAACAGTATGCTTCCCTCTGAGTAACAGGAAGCTTACAGTGTCCTTGGCCTGTTTTCCTCACCAAGCGGTTTCTTTAGGTAAATGAGTATTTGCTGTTTAGCAAAAAGTGCATGGAAAGCTTAGACTAAAATGCAAGACTAAGAAAGTTTTGCATGATATACCACCATTGCGCCCTACTTTTCTGAAGAGTTCCAGCTTTCGTAGATTCCAGTGGGCTATTTAGGAGATTTATGAAGTTATGAAAGCCAAAGTCAGGTCCATGCAGTTTAAATGCCATTAAATCCCTGTGTTGCCATTTCCCATTACCTGGGTTCTTCTGAAAGCCTTGTGCCAGCTGATAAGACACATCAGAGAATGACACTTAGAAGGAATTTAAATGAACCCAGGGCAGGGAAAAAGAGGAGGGAGAGGCGGCAGCAGAAGCCCAGCAGCAGCGGTAAGTCAAACAAAGCCAAGATCTAATCTAACAGTGATCAACCCCCACCCAGTTATTTAAAAATCACATTAATGTATGGACATGAATCTTATAGAATTGTGGGTTTACACTCACCCAAAACAGCCTTTGGACTCCTAGACCCATGGAAGAGTGAAGAAATCCTTGTGGCCTGAAGGTCTCTCCCTCACGCCAGAGAAGGCTCCACTGCTCACATTTTCAGGGTAGTGTCAAGAAAACCATAGTGGTGGGAAGGAGTTGAAGTGGGAATTCTTGAGTACCATCCTACACTCAGGGCTCAGCAGCAAGGCCTACACCTGCAGAAAGGTCTACACCTGTGAAATACTTCGGGAGCCACTCATACCCTTCCTAGGATTCCTTGCAAAGTGTTTCAGCTAATTTCAGTTTTATCCACATCTTTCCTTTGAGAAAATATCTACTGAGTCAGGCAGTGAATGCTGGGATGCTGGCAGGGCATGTAGCTATTTAAGGGCTTTTTCACATCTGTTTTCACAGGCAAACCCTATTAAATCGTAACAATAAACCGGATGGATTTTACTGGTAAGAAATCAATTTCCATGAAAGACAACAAAAGCTTTCACTGAAATGGGCTAGAAATCGAAATCCCTTAAAATCTGAGTCCGTATTATAAACATCACGCTCTAGGCACTGCAGTAAACACTGCTTATTGGGTGTGCAGGGTGTGCTTCTCTTAGGTTAAGCAACACCAGCAGATGCAGCCACATGTGGTGGGGTAACCCCACATATTTCATGCCTGCTGCAAACTCCAAACATATCTTGTGGTCCAGAACAAAACACTCTTTTTGCCCCCTCTCCCTTCAGCTGCTCACCAGCACAAGCCCTCACAGACTCTCCCGGTGGCTGGATGCCTCTGGTCACCAGAAATGCCTCATGTGCTGGGGCTCTCTCAGGTGCCTGACCCCCGAAGACCATGCAAGGCAGCGCCCTGAGAAGTGGCCCTGACAGTGGCCTTCCACACTCCTACATCAATAACCCCTGGGTACAAACCTCAGAGACCCTCGCCAAGGAAGGGTACAGACACCACATCCTGGTCTTCCATGCCGGCCTCTGGCTAAGACCAAAGGCTGTGCACTGCGTCATCCAGAGAACTGACTGGGACAGAACAACACCAGGAGACTCACCTCTAATACAAAAGGATCTTGAAAACACTTAAAAACACTTTCTGATACTTTATAACATCTTTCAGGCTTTGTTGATGCTCCAAGGCATCAACAAGGCTGTAGCCTAACAAGGCTGTAGCATTTCCCTCTCAAAATATCAAGGTTAGAACAGCTCAGTTGCTGTAGCCTCACACCATTGTTTTTCATTAACCTCTTCCCCAAATTCTGTTCATCTGCTAAACCATCCCCCAGTGAATCTACAGAAAATGCCTACCTGATGCTTGGCATCCACTGGCAGTTTTAGGGAGTGAAAAGGTGCAAGTTCATCTTGAGGTCTCTCCCCTGGATGCTCTCTCAGCCACTGCTTTTAGTCACCTCCTCACACCTGGATGAGTTCCCACCTCTAAGCAGTCTAGCCCAGAACAAAACAGTACCAGTGGCCACATCAAAGTTAATCTGTGGCTTTGCAAGGCGCAGGCTGGAGCCGGGCCGTGAAGTGTCATGACAGCCTGTCCTTGAGAGTGGCAGCACTGGGGACTGAGATGCCAGCAGATGACACAAGCCCATATGTTAGACACCACTGCCTCTCAGTGACTCCAGGCGCACAGGGATTGAAGATTTTGCTTTAAGAAGCATTTCTGTGAAGTTTGCAGACTAAAAACAAGTTCACATCTCCTTTTACTCTTGAAGAGCTTCTGCTGTGCAGCTGATGAAAGGCAAAAAGTCTTCAGCTCTATTGTTACTAATGCCAGCAAATATGGCTGAAAAAATATGCAGGGCTCATATTCATTCCTTGTAGCTTATATTACCTATTAGAACTATAATGCTATCAAAGTAGTGTTCTCCATTTACATTGGCTCTAGCATTTTACCTGGACACAAATGCTAAGCTATCAAAATGCAGTGCTCAGAATGAACATGAAAGTGCCATCTTTACTCAGCCACCCTTCAGAGTACTGGTACTGGGTCACTAATGCTATCTAGAATTGTTTCTCAGGGTAATTGGTACAGCTCTTCTTCCTCAAGTGCTGTGCTTTAATCTTTTCACTCTATAATCTCAGCCACAGAAATATGTGTATTTTCAGAACATAAAGGACAGTAAATCAAGAGTGAAGTTCCTGCTTGATTCTGACTATTAAAAGCATTTCAATAGCACCTGCAGGCTGAGCTGACATCTTGCCAATTGTTTTGCAATCTTGCTTGATTATAGGCAAAGCAACACGTAAGTAAAAGAGAAACTGCAGAGCAGTAACCCTGGGACTGCTTTTGTAAATAAACAAATGATATAATTTTTTAAATATACATTTATATATAATGTTTATATCATTCCTCAAAAAAGGGCTGTGGTTGGGCTTATGCTTGTTGCTGCTGAAACAGACTGTACACTTGTTTACTAATAAATGAAAAATCAGGATCTTTTCCCCCTGGTTATTAAAATCAGGTATATTGAATTATACAACACATATATGTTAAGATGTACATGTACACCTGTGTGTTACAATAGTCATCTCCCCCTCTTCTAGCTCATAAGCCAATTTACTCTGAAGCATTTTGTTGAACTGTTTTCAAAATAACTCCCATTTCCACTCATATAGTCTTTTCTTCTAAACTTCCTGTTCCAGCAAGGAGCACTGCACAGACAGGTGCTCCTTCTTCCAAGGAGCTCTTTTGAATTCCAGTCCCCTATTTTTGAAATCATGGGGCCTACACAGTGACAGTCTGGGGTCGTATTTTGCATGGCAAATTTCATCTCATGCCCTGAAGCCAGAGCTTCATAACACATTTGTGAGTCAGGAAAAAGCCCAGAAATCAATGTTAAAAAAGTGGCTTAGCAGTGACCAAGCTGCAGAACTGAAGATGGGACACAGCCCTGTAACATCGGCATTCCTCTGCAGAACTCCACACACATAACTCACAGAAAGGAAAGGATCTGCCCACAGACAGACCACAAGTGGTCTTCTCCACCACTTTTCAGGTTGATAGACCTGACAGTGTTTGAAAAGAGAGATGTTTGGAGGTCTCTACCTCATGTAAAATACCTAGTTTGACTCTCCAGTCCTGCAAAATAAATCTGAACTTAACTTAATTCCTTGGAGAGTATCACTGAAGTTAACAGGACTATAAACATAAAGCAGAAATCCTCTAAAAGACTCATGGCCTGCATGGGATGGAAAAATAATCTGCCTTGAAGGAACCTACATGTGTAGGAATCCTAAGTCTCCCAGGGGAGATCTGCTTAGATGACATTGGTAACATTTTTCATACTTTTTAATGTATAGATTCTGCCTTTCAAGATTCTGTATTTTTATCCTGCACCCACTAACAAAGCCATTCCTATTGTGAAAGACCAGCCATCAGAGAATGACCCACACAGCACACCACGACAACCAGGAACAAAACCAGGTGCATAAACAAACTAAACATACAAATCCAGGGGAGAGGAATATTATGGGTCATGATAAGTAGTCGGATCAAGCTCTCTGCTTTCTGTAAGTATTTACCTTAGCCACAACTGGCTGGTGGTAAGCAGCAATCAGCACGCAAAGCACAGCTCTCACTGTGAAGCTTTCAGTGTGGACATTGTAGGAGCTCTTGGGGCCACAAAAAGCAAAGTCTCAGTGTTTAACCAAGATCCTCATAACTAGCTCAGCTGACAGGCTTATTTAAGGCTTCAGCCTTTCATTCCAAACCCCTCCAGCTGTCACAACTGTCACATCAGCAGCAGGCTAATGTTTATTATGTTCTGGGCAATAAATCAGGCCCTAAAAGGAGAATTCTTGTATTTGCTATTCATTATCTCTTGTCCAGAGGGAAGGAATTAGGTAAGGAATTAGCTTCTGATGTGGGTCTTTTTTATTAGCAACTCAGATGTAACACAATGAATAGCTACTTGCAAAAACGATGTTAAAGGTGTGCACCCAAACTGGAGCACCCATTCAGTGTTCCAAAGAATCTGATCTCCCATTGCTTAACATCTCTGGGATGAATAAAATCTTACATCCTAGCTTCCAAAACGGACTGTTTTCTCATTGTAGGGACATACACACTCACACACATGAATATTAATTAGGTCTCAGTTCAACTACAGTATGTCTTAGTTCTACATCCTACATGCACATATATGCTGCCTTTTGCAGTGAAGAGAGATTATATATATTCCTTTATGCTTAACCTTGTAGATTAGAAGAACCAGAATTTATTAAAATGTATTTGCATTTTCAGATTTCCCTCATCCAAAGGCCTCTTCCATGCAAAAAGATTCAAGGACATGTAGATTTATGAATCAAAGAATTGTCCTCTCAGGATGAAATTAGGCAGGGGAAATTGAGGTCACTGAGCAGCATAAGAAATGGCCAGTATACAGTTCTGAAACAATATGACAGCTCTGTTTCTCCTCTCTTATCATCTCCTGACAACAGTTTTACAGAGCAAAACTGAATCCACTTCTGTGCTGATCCATTTACTATTCTACTCGTAATATTTAAGGCTTTACTTCTCTAATCGCACCTCCTGTTCACTGCTGATTTAAATACATGAGAAAATAAAATGAAGTGTGCCACATTCCACTGGCATGTGCCCTGGTCTGCTGGTCTTCAAGAGCCAAAGCCAGAAGACCTTTATCTTCCTCAGAGATATCACTTGAAAAATTAAATAAAGCTTCAGATGAGGTGCACATGATTTTAGAAATAAGGCTTCTTTTCTTTTTTTTTTTTTAAATACCAAGAAAAGTTTTCAGTTAAATGCATTATGTTCACAAGTAAGCATAAAACGACGAAAAAGGTGATGCTGCTCTTCCTTCAGAGCCAAACACTGGCACACTGGTGCAATTTTACTCTGAAAGGCATTGAACATGTGGTTTCAGTCACATCTCAAACATGACAAGATATTTGCCATTTCAGCTGCTATCAGCATGCAGAAATTAGTGGCTAATTTTGCCTTTCATTTTAACTAAATCCACTGTTCTTTATTTCAAAAGTCACTTCTGGTTTAAGAGTGAAGCCAAGTGGGTTCCATTGTGAGCCTGAGATTAACTCAGCTGGCCAGAGCATGGTGCTGATCACACCAGGGTTGTGGGTCCAACCCCCATATGGGCCATTCACTGGACTCATTGGATCCTTGTGAGTCACTTCCAACTCAGAATATTCTGTGATCTGGAAACTGTGATCTCGTTGCTGTGCTGTCCAGTTCACTCGCTGCTCTGCGTGTAACAAAGTGATGTCACTATCCATCTTAACGCGGTGTCAGACACCCATTGACACCTGAGACAGCTACCACACATGGCTTGTAAGAACTCATTTTACATACCTTCATAACCTGCCACTTGCTTCTCTGCCAGAAAGGAGGACAAAAAACATTTTGCTGAACCAGCTTTAGTCAGGACAATGTGAGACTACACTGAAGGTAACACGACATGATACCTTACTCACGTTGATGCGAGCTCCAGTGTCATTAGCAGCTAACCAATTTTCATAATCCTTAAAATCACTGTGGATTACTAATGCTTTTCTTTTTCTAAAGCTATGAGTGACCTATAGAATGCCAGACACTCACATTTTCTAAAAATACCTCTAATGTAAGCTGGACAGCAGAGATTAAGTTACAGGGCTTCTTTCAAGGTCACTTGCAAGATCTATGCTTGCCATGGCTTTAGTATCCTGCATTTCAGTTTGTCATTGACAGCATTCTGTGTTTTGCAAAAAATCATCAGCAACCATGCATGCCTGTCAGCTTCAAATAGTAACAAATTACATTCCCAGAAAGAGGTATCATATTCTTTTTCTCACCTCTGATCAGCATTCTGAAGGGAAGGGAAACGGTCATTGCAATAGAAATTACTTCTTTGTTCACAGAGTGCTTTGTCAAATACAATGCACTTCACCTCTCCTCTCAGGCCTCACATCTGAATGCTAGTGCTTCCATTTTATGATTCAAGAAATAGCACACACTAGGTGCAGTCTTTCCTCTGATGGGGGATGAAGAAAATCAATAAATGCACATTCTTGAAGGAGACCCAAAAACACAGGGACAAGCAAAATACAAACCTCCACCTTCCTAAGAAATTACCTTTACTAATTTTATATAATACAGTCATGCACAGCACTTACCAAAGGTTATAGCTACAATGCTGACTTACTTTACCCGTCAGCTGAAGAAATCCCGTGATTTACTGCTGCAGACTTGACTCAGTTTCTTCTCAAGGAGTCAGCCAGTCACTATGACCTGCATCCCTCTGAATCCTTACAGAGCACGTAACGTTACCTGTAACCAGTTATATTTAAATGTCTTTACCTTGCAAGAGGTTTGTGTGAAAAGAATTGAAATTAAAACAGAGATATGTCTTAATTCTTTATATCATTGCAGCTTCTGACCAGCAACATATCCCCCTGTTGTAAAAGTAACTGTACCCATACTGACATCCCCACGTTTTCTAAAATGCAATTATGTGTATTAATCCAGCATCTTAAGGCATTAGCCTAGACTTAAATCTCATTTTAAACTTAATATACCCAAATCTGAAGGGGACACAAGAAGCGGCTTATAAAGCCCACACCTCCCTACCCCATGAAGATGCCGAGTATTCAGAATAAAGTTATTCTAAAGGGATAAAAACGTATGTCCATTCATTCCCTTCACCTTTGTATGGAAGACTGCTGTGAGTATTTTCATTAAACAGCCAGGAGCATACAATGATCACACTACTGTGGAAAAAAGTACAAGACTTCTGTTTCAAGGCATTCAGTGACAAAAGGGTAGATCATACTGTTGACACAGAGGTAAGTAATTTCTAGTTACTGACAATATTTGCAATACTGCTGATAACAAGGCCATGGGATTTGGAGTAACAATGGACAACGCAATCAACAGCATGCCAGACAACATGCACATGTATTTTACCAAAACTTAATGAAAGAAGGTGTCTTTCAAATAATGGAGCATGAAAAGGAGGCTGAGGGGAGACCCTATTGCTCTTTACAACTATCTGTACAGAGGTTGTAGCCAGGTGGGGTTGATCTCTTCTCCTAAGGAACAAGTGACAACAGAAGAGTTGTGCCAGGGGAGGTTTAGATTTGGGTACGAGGAAAAATTTCTTCACCAAAATGGTTGTCGAGCTTTATAACAGGCTGCCGGAAGCGGCTGAGTCACCACCCCTGGAGGTATTTAAAAGATGTAAGGATATGGCTCTCAGGGACATGGTTTAGTGGTGGACTTGGCCATGCTGGGTTAATGCTTGGACTTGATGACTTTAATGGTCTTTTCCAACCTAAACAATTCATGATTATGTGAGTGCAGAGTCTAAGGATGTAATACTGCAAATGTCCTGGGCAGTAGCCACCACCTCTGCACTGTATCACATGCATTTGGTCTATAATATACACACCACACATATGCTAAACACAGGATGTCCGAAGTATCAGAAAGGTCCCAAAAACACTGTGGAAATTCCTCCATATTGCTCAGCAAATCACTTATGTTACAGCATGCATTATGTAATGTTAACTGCAGCTTTACGAAAAGCTTGCCACCTCTTCTGATTACAATACTTGCTTCTTCTGAAAGACTGGAACTTGCAAAGCAATGGAAAATGTTACATTTAATTTCCTTTACCATCCTGGTTTATTACCAGGGTTAGAATCTCTGGTTTTGCAGGGGCTGAGCAAGCATCTCCAATTTCATAGTGGAAAACAGCAACTCCCATTCTAGCTGGTAGCATCTACTTTTTATTTTACATGAGACTGGACTATTTCAAAACAGCTCATCCACTGTGTCATAAAACTTCATAATAAATTTCACTATCTATAAAATGTTGATTAGTCATGCAGCAGTCTGTAATAAAATCCCATAAATCCCACAAAGCTGCACCCTGCTGATTTACATTGCACTTACAGAGAAGAAAGAGCCCAATATACAACTTCATGCTTTATTGTTGCATTATTGCCACATTGACAATTACAGAGAATTTCTTTTGCAGTTATTTCAAGGTAACATCTGAACTCTTCTTATATGCTATTGCAACATATTTTAGAAATATCAATAACCATTGGTAAGAAATCCAGTTCACCAGTTATGATTATTTTGGACAAGGTAATGCTTTGGTAAGGACATCTATGTATAAACATGGACACCTCCCAACAATATATAATACGCTTTCATACACAGACATTTTCTAATCATATACGGATTCCTGCACTCTAAAAGCCACTAAAGCTATCTTAAGAGCCATACTCCATTGTACAAACTTACATATCTATCTAAGTAATCAAAGACAAAAATCAGGTATTGTCTATATATGCTGTATAGATTGCATTAACAACCAGGAGCAGTAGTTTATGAATCAAAAGCATCCATGCTCCTAACTTTTACTGTCAAAATGGAGACGTGGTGTGGCTTTCAAAACCATTTCTACCAGCTACTACAAGACATGGAGCAGAGGTACTTAGCCCCACCCCACTGTGTGCCTCCACACTGAGGTTCAGTTTTCCACTGCAGTCAATGGAGCTAAGAGTGATCCAGCTCATCCTGAAAGACCTTCCCTTTGGTCAAAGACGCCATACCTAAACTCTGCTGACTGTCCTGACTGCACCACCACTGACTACACCAGGCTCCAGACCCTGGTTCAGATGCAGCATGAGGCGGAGCTGAATCCCACCCAGCTCCCCCTGAGGCCAGCAGGCACCAGAAGTGACTGTGATGCTCTGCTCCATTGCTGGTGCAGCACATGGACAGCTCCGGCTGCACCATCAACGTCTCTGGCCCCGAGCCTACAAACATTCCTGCCAGCAAATCATCTCCTGCAGAGGTTCCAAGAGGCTCAATGATGCTACCCTTGTGAATGAGTTGCTCAGGTGTGAATCACTTGTACACTCACAAGCAGCTACGAACAAGGCCTCTGCTGCACCAACATCAGAAACAGAAAGCAGATCTGAAAAGTTACACATATTTTATTACAGGATCATTCTTACGAACAGCACTTGTTCCTTAAGGCAAGTATGGTTTCTAATCAAATTGAAAATAAGGACTACATATATAGATTGTACATCCTTCCTTGGGTTTAGAATAAATATGTCCATGCATATAATTTGCAAAACATCATTTCCATTGCAAGCCTATGAAGAGATGGAAATGTCAGGTCTCTCGGACCCACATGAAGTGAGTTATGTCACTTCTGAAATGGGCCATACTCCTCATTATTTTGTTGCTGTTGTTTTAAATCAGCTGCTCAGGAAATAATTATTTAATCTGCAGAATTTTTTCAAAATAATAATTTTTAAACGTCACTGTTTTTTAACCGTAAATGAACTGGTAAAACCCCAAGTGACCCTAAAATTTCACTGGTTTGCCAGGAGAATGGCTGCAGCATTAGCTCCCACTTTTTTGACATCATTAAAAACTTTATAAACCTGGAGGGTACCAAAGGCTGTATTGTATTTTTAGTCAGTTGAAAACAAAAGGACACTTTAAAAACATAGGCAGAATGCATAAAATTTTTTTTCCTGGTTTTTACAGAGATGAGTTACAGAAGCAAAGTGATAGAGCTAAGTATTTTGAACCAAGAAATAAAATTATTTAATTATGTGGTTAAAACTAAAACAATTGCTCTATTTGAAAAATAACTTTCTTTTTACTCCCTCATATCACTGCTGTCCTTCAGAATAAGAAGACTAGGAAAAAATATGATTTGCAAAAGAGGTTGGATCATAAACATATTTACTAATGGTATCTCTTAATTTCAAATGGTGATCTCAAATTCTAAATTAAAAAAGGTAAACAGATTTTTCACCAACTTATTTAAAGTTCAGTACACAGGGTCATGAACTCCTTCAGCTTGTTACTGGAATGTGAAATGATCACCTCAAAAGTAGAGCCCCCAGTGAGACTCGTGAGATCACAAATGAGTTGTCTACAGCAGCAGTGTTCTTGTAATTCTGATTTCTCTCTTCTCTCCATACCCACAGAGCACCAGAGGGAAAAACCTCAGCAAGACTGCGCGAGTGCAAAGGGGTGTAAAGAAGATTCAGCTGGATCTCTGCCCTCTTGAGAATGTATGGGGGCCCTTTTATCATCTCCCTGGCTGAATCCAGAGGGCACTGGGGTGTAATACCGTAGGATACTGAAGGCTGCAAGGGTTCTGTGTAATCAAGACAACTGCTGACTTCTGTCTCAACACACACAACAAACTCTCTCCAGACAGTAAAGGTAACAGTACAAAAGGGCTGCTCTTCCCTACTGGCTTAGCATAAAAACTACTTTAACTATCTGCTATTGTGAGTCCACAACTAAAAGTAAAAATTTTAAGCTCATTAATCATATTATTCATACTACAGTTTTTATCTCGGCAATAAGAAAATCTTATAAAAAAGCACCCCTGATCAGCAAATACTCAATACAGAATTTTCCATCTGGGATAACAACCGAACAATGTCTTCATTCGTATTAACCCTTGAGAATTAAAGTAAAAGAAAGAGCATATTATTTTAGAGGTCAATTTTGCTGATTTGACAGTGTGAATCCTAAAGGGTTTTTGTCTTCTCTTGGAAACGTATTCACTGAGAGCAGCTCGGCAGAGATCCTGACGGGGAGCTCATTTGCGAGGCTGGTGGATGTGCTGTTTGACGTGCTGTGGATGAGGAAGCTTTTCCACAGAAGGGTGTGGTTTCTGATGAGCCACCTGAGCTGCAGCTGGAGGGAAGTCCTTATCACCCTGTTTGAAGAACACAATAGGAAAAGTATAAGGAATCTTAAAAGTGTACTTACCAGTTCAAATTGATGTCAGTTCTAAAAACTGAAAATCAGATGGAAAACAGTGTTGCATGTTACTTTGGAGTCCCCCTGTACACATTCTACATTTCTATTCCTTTAGCCAACTTCAAAATTGTTCTTACACAAGCTTAGGTTCTTCTAATTACACACACTATCCAATAATTTAGTATCTTAATGTGACCCTAGGGAATAAAACCCCAAATATTCCTATCTTCAGATGTCTTTGGTTTTCAAAAAGCCACTGGAAAGAGCAGACTATTTCAAAAGTAAGTTAAGGTGGCATGAAAAGCTACCTGCACAAAAAGCCTGCTGTAGGAACAAGAATCATAGAATGGCCTGGGTTGGAAGGGACCTTAAATATCATCCAGGTCCAACTGCAACACTAGGGGATGCTTCCACTAGACCAGGTTGCTCAGGAGCCCGTTCAACCTGGCTGTGAACAATTCCAGGGATGAGACATCCACAGCTTCTCTGGGCAACCTGTTCCAGTGCCTCATCACCCACACAGTAAAGAATTTTCCTTAACATCTGATCTAAACCTACTCTTTCAGCCTGAATCCACTGCCCCTTGTCCTGTCATTCCATGCTTTTGTAATCAGACTCTCCCTATCTTTCTTGTAGACACCCTTCAGGCAATGGAGAGCCACAGTTGAGTCATCCCAAAGCATTCTCTTTTCCAGGCTAAACAATGCCAGTTCTTTAGGAAGAAAGCAGGATCTAAAACTACTTATGACTCAAATCTTAGGGGTGGCTGGTTTTTAAGTTTAACATGCTCTTTTATCAGGTCTGGTGATGTTAGCTCTGAGGCACTGCTGTTGGGCAGTCTCAGTCTAGGTGTAACCCATACGTCACCTATTTACCATTGCCATCTCTAGGGTCAGCCCCATGAGGCTTTCAAAAAGCAACAGGAAACAAATACTATCAGTGCTCAGTGACAGGGGGACAACAGCACCACAACTTCCCTCTTCAGAAAGTGGGACAAACGTATTATTTGCCAGAAACTCCCAGCATTCCATTGGCTCACAGGGCAACAATCTTACACTCTTGTGTTTTGGTTTTGTTTTAATCACTATGTTAACTTGTTACAGTCTGCATTTTTTTCTCTACTCCAACTTGCTTCCAATTTTCAAGGACCTCCTCTGCTCAGACTCGACATTTTCTACCCTCTCTCCCCTGATGCTGCCATTCCTTCTGGGCTAAGGAAAATGGCATCAGCTCACTCTTTCCATCTATGGGATCTGACACAACCACAGCATCTTACAGTAAACCACATTACAAACCCCAGTGACGTAAGGCAACCATCACACAAAGCCGTGATAAAAACCCTGCCATGATGCACAAGGCACGAATCACTGATCATATGATTAACGGCTAGTTAATGCTAAGGATTTACAGATCCTCCCTGCTCTTAAAATCCAGGGAATAACACCCTGAACCCCAAGTACTTCAAGGCACATATGGCAGCTGAAACACGCTATCTTCAAGCATGTATCTTTACAGGCAGGAGTGCTGCTCCTCATCACAGATCAAGCTACAGCAGCAGTTTAATATGCAGCCGCTTCCAAAGGAAATGAATGCAGTAATATCTAGCTTAGATATAAAAAGATGATCCAATAAACTTAAAGTGCTAAAATTCAAAGAAAAACGGTGGAAATAATTTCAATGAATAATTTCAATTTCACACAAACCCAAAAGAATGCTCAAAGGGCCTTACACGAATATAGGAAACATAAAGCCTCTTCTCACAAAAGAGAAAGGGGTATGAAAAAGATTAATTTTTCTTTGATTGGCGATAATTCTGAAAAGCTTACAATAATTCTTCTATGACTGAGAGAAATTTACTGATAATCTTACCCTAGCAATGACACCGGAGATGAACACCGCTGGTTTAGGTGGGCTGAAAAAAAAAAGAGGGATTATTTGTACCAGCTACTTAGAAGGTAAAAATGAAAAGGAAATCACACATACAATGCAAAAAAAAGGCAGCATTTTTGGCAACTGATTAATGTTTCAAATAGACAAGACAAATTTCCTCTTCAAATGACTATGGCCTCAGTAGTACTTCCTGCAGCCAAAACCAGACCTGTAGGTTTTGGCTGCTATTACTTCACATTGATTGTGACAGCAGTAAGAGGCTAGTCCAACAACACTGCTTCTTACTTAAAGCTGAGAGTCTTTGTTTGCATTGGTTTCTTAATCCTCAAATTTTATACATAAACTGCCAGCAGTACTTTAGGCTTAGTGTATTTGTACTGCACAATGAAAACTGTAGCCGGACTAAAGTCACTGCTGTGTTAAAGAATAAAATAAATTTCAAGTTTACACCTGTCAATCAAATGAATCAGGATTCTGAGTCTCAGAAAGAACAACACTCTGTACTTTAAATCACAGCTTTTCAAGCAGGTAGTCTACTCTATCACAAGAAAAAGAAACATGTCTGTAATAAAACAAATACCAAAAAACATAAAGCAAAGCGTTTCCTGGTTTCTCATTTGCAGACCCTCCATCCATGCCGATAGAAGAGACTCTCCACAGCCAGAGTTCTCTGAAGCATGGTCAGCACAAGCCATCGGTTTCCCTGGGTCATTGATCTCCTGAACTGACCACCTGGAGGCCACTGCACAGCCACATCCAACTGCTCACCCTGCTGGCATTGCCAGTGTCTGAATTACAGATACTCAGCAACCTTTAGTGGCCTCCATGGCAAGCAAAACCACACATCTGCATGGAGTCTGCAGAAGAGTTGAGGCCTGGAGCTCCAGAAATCTCCATAATAGCAGTAATTCTTCTGTAAGAAAAACCATGTAACCTGAGGCACTGCAAAGGGAAGCAGAGTGGGGAGGTGAAGGTGTCTCTCCCTCTGAGAACATCTGTCACTGAGGACTCAGAGCAGGTGGTTCATTAACCTGGACCACAAGAAGGGTTCTACCCTGAGATGTTACAGCTCACGAGGTTGGAACAACACAAAGCAAACACAAATCAAATGACTTATTAGAGGAATGATAGTGATTACTATGATGCACTTTACAACCACACAGCTTGTAAAAATTTATTAACATGATGTTGTGTGAAGTTAAGATAACAAGCAGCACAGTATTAGACTTGATATAATGAACTCATAAATATTGCCTGAGCCCTGCTTAAGTCACGGTATTGCTACTCAGTCTCTGAACAGCCTGGGTATTTAATAAGGCTCAGCATCTCTCCTAGAAACTTTTAAAAAGTCAGAAAGAGAAAGACAAGATTAGAAAAAAAGGAAAAAGGAAGAGAGCTCTGCTCTAAAATACTTCCATGGAAGAGTAACAGTGATATTTCCTGCAATGAGAAATAACATTTTAATAGCTGTATCACACTTTTTCAATCTAATTTTGTCAGTATGAACTAATAACAAGCAAAGATCAATAGCAAAACACTTTCATTTCATTCTAATTGTACTGAGCCAATTAGTATGTTACAGTCTGCATGAGACTTACTTGATGCTGAGTAACAAACTCAAAGAAATAACTCTGACTGAGAAAATACAGATGTACTTCAGTGGCTTAAGGTACGATTCATGAACTTACACCACGACATTACAAAGGAAATGAACAGTAAACGGAAAAAAAAACCAGTGCGGCAATTTGTTCTTCAACTATACATGGAATCTGGCTTTAGTCACACTCAGAGGAACTGTTTTTTGCTTGACATTGTATTATCAACAATATCGGATAGTGGAAAAGTCAAATCAGATGGATTTTTTTTTTTTTTTAATATTCTTAACATGACCTTTCAATGTTCATTATGCTTGGATGATGCATGAAATTCAAATCAACATTTCCCCAACAGAACCTGCATTTTCTGAATGTGCCACAACCTGTTCACCAACTACTACACTGTATTACCTGCTGTGTGGTTCATAATTCTTGCTTTAAAAACAAGTGCAATGCTCCATGGCTTTGGCCAAAAATGAGAACCAGAAGGAATCTCTTGCATAATGGTCATTTTGAGCACAGCTTTTACCACTGCAAATTGAAAAAATCTTCTCAGAAACCCCAGTCTCCTGTTGAAATATCATGCTATTAATATTCAAAGGACCCAAACTTGCAAGTGTTAAGCTTCCCAAGTTTTTGGCAGATTTCCATACTTATTTTAATTTAATTGTATGTTCTTTTGTCTCAGGAATTAGGCTGAAGATCCTGTAAAGATCACTGTCGTTTTCAGGTAAGCTAAAATCCAGTCTGAGGTTTATGCTTCAGGTAGTACTGCAGAAGCAGCTAGCACATCTTTATAAAGAAAACAAAAGTCAGCAGTACCATTTTCCTGGTAAAAACAATGCTCTTCAGACACAAAGCATTTATCTTGAACTCTATCACGACATAGCATATTCAGTCTTGCTTGTATGCCACGGGTTCTGTGACCGTCTTTAGTTCCACTGCCTTGGAAACAGGACACTGATTAGGGCTCTCCCACAGGTGCATGGTAGGCACCAAAACACCTCACCCAGGGTTCATGGGGCACATTCTAGGGCAGCGCTGACACGTAGGGAACAGCCTAACAGGAAATCAGAGCTGCAAAAATGTACCTACTCCCAGATGCGGCTGGAAGTTTTCTCCATGATTTTCCCCCTTGTTTGTCCTGTCCATGGATTTTTGACTGGACTCTTCCTGCATCATACTAGATTTCCACTTTTAAACGGAAGAACTAATGGGAATGCCGACCTGGCTTCCAGCTCAAGTGCCTCTACCCTCCATCCACAAAGATCTTACAGAAAGCCTGGCATTTGTTTTTGGTTGCCCTGAGTTTCCATGATCAGCTGCGGGTGCACACTGTAATGAGGCTTCACCTCTCTATTTAACTCATCACATGGGCAAAATGCTTCGCTCCTATGGAGGACACACCAGCCTAACAGGAAGCTCATTTCCATGTATTAATTATCCTGCAGCAGGGAAAAAGACAGAAAGCTGGCCAGAAATGTGAATGATTGAGTGTGTCGGTATTTATGTTCTATGTCAAGCCACTGGCTTTCCTCATATTTTTACCAGATTACAATGTTTCAGAAAAAATCTTAAAAAATTTAATATTACTCATTATCTTTGATGATCTATAGAACCAGAACCAGGCCAGAGCACATATAATCACACATCTATACTAATGAAGAATTCAACGGATCAGAGAAAAGCCTAGCTAATCAGTCACTGATTCATGCTTTAATTTCATTCCTAATGAGAGAAATCTTTCCACAGATGAACTTTGTCATAATAAATTCAATCTCTACTGCCAGACTCCCAAACCATGGGCTTTTGTGGACCCAGATTAGCTGCCAGGACCATAACTCTGTAATTGCACTCTGAGACATCTACTGGGATTGCAGTGCTGCAACATCCCTCATTATCTTTCCCAAGAACGTCCTGAAAAAAGAAACAAAAATGGAGAACGGGCCCAGGCTATCATTGCTACATTTGTAAAACACTTTCAAGTGCTTTAAATTCTATTGGTGTTTTATGCAAAGCACAACCTACATTTCCAGTATTTTGTAAGCTGTGATGGTTGCTCTGAGGATATACTTAATCTGATGAAAATCGGTTTGACAGATGTTGTTTTGAAGATGCAGCATTCCTTTGTCTAGGCATCAGTAAACAAGAAAGCAAAAAAAAAAATTATTTCCTGACAAAAACTGATTTAATTTATACATATATGTACTTTACAGTTATTTAATGCACACGGTTTTTTAAAGTGAATTAATAGCCACAGCTGATACAGTGTAAGGAACACAGTTTTGTGTTTGCCAAGACTGGTTAGTGTTTGTGTCAATACTTTCAGCGCAAATCCTTATTTTGTTAAAACATATGGAGAAAAAGAACACATCTGTTAAGATCTAAGTGTTCAGAGAACTTACCCTAATTTTACATATGCGATGCTGCACCTGTTTAACATCAGACTCTCTACTGGATTCATTTATCCTGACTGTATTCAAATAGAATAAAGATTTCTATTATTTCATAATACTTAGCTTAAATAAGATCTTTATCTGACATGGAAGGTAAATGACAAAAAAAGACGAAATAACTTGAAAAGATCATTGACTAGATTAAATGAGGCATTAATAATACTAAAATCTTATGCCTTCACCTTAGAGGGATTGGTTGAACTGAAGTATGACAGACATACTGTAAAGAAAAACACAGTGACATAGGAGTTACTGTGAAATCTCCCAGAGGCCACAGAACACACATAGGGCAGATGAGTATTTATCCAACTGCATTAAAATACAGAAACTGAATAAATCAGTTTTCTAACTTAACAGGGAAATTTACAGTTAGCTGTATCTCTACAAATGCAGCGAATGCGCGCACACACGTGCAGAGGCTGTGCATGTATACACACAGAGATTACACAAATTCACAGCTGTTTCAGAGTGGTCCCAAATGCAGAACAAAACAGAGCACATTCCCACTGCCGTGGGGCGGGATGAACACCTGCAACCACTCTGGTGTTTGGAGCACCCAAATTGCCTGCTGCATCCCTTACCTGATGGGATGGATGGGATCTAATGCTGGCCCCCAGGAGCAGTTTGAATAGCAGATCCAATCTGGAGGAAGGACTGTGAGCACTGCTCACAGTGCAATCCAAAACAAAGGGTTCCATTCAGAGTCGGCAAAACAGGAAACACCCCCATGCATAAGCATCATTCCTGTCCACACGAACATCAAAGCTCCTAAAGTGGGAAATGGGTCTCACTGCAGCCAGACAGTGCATAAGGTGAGTGCTCCATGTACACTGGTGATCAGAAAAACCAAAATAACATGCCAAAACAAAGAAAAAACGAGAAAAAGCAATAGTAAAAACAGTACCTCACAGTATACCTCAAATAAAATATGGTATTCAGGCCAGGAACACCACAAGTGAAGAACTAGAGCAAAAATAAAGATAGAAAAAATAGCTGAGAGAGCACAGAGAACCCACATAAGGAGAGAGCTAAGAACTACTAGAATACAGTATATGAAGGAGTAGGTAATACTGCTCCCATTTACCTTCTTTACAGTGTAAGTAGAAAGTGACACTTGCAGAAAACTATATTTACAATTATTAATAGCAGATACCTTTAAAATAGAATTAAATGTAGAACCTCCTGAAAATAAGGCATCCATCTCAAAATTTCCACTATGCCAACATTCAAAACAGGTTAGCCTACTTTAAAAAGGACAAAACTACATAAACGCAAAGCTTTTAAGATTTTTTTGTCCAAAATACTTTAGATGAAAGTTAAATCATTAAAACTGTGTTAAACTAATCTTCTAGTTGGACTGATTGATATTTATGATTAAAGAATGGAATTATTCATATTTATCTTTTCATACTCGTGGGAATTAATGGTATCTCTTATCACTGGTGATCACCTTTTGCTCTTTTAAGTGAGCCTGGCAAACAGATATAGGGAATCTGTAAATACATGTTTTTCGAAGACTTTGGAACCACAAATTATGTCATCATTTTTAACTATCCAAGAATAACACTGGAGTTTGTGACTTGGTGTTTCCTTGCTTTAATCAAATCATCCAGTGGCACGTACTGCGACTCCTAGTTGGCCTTTAGCTGTGGAAAGCAAAGGAGAAATTTCTGTGACGGGCATGGAGAAAGCAAAGGAGAAATTCCTGCAAACCAAAGAGATTACAACACAGAACCTGGAGCTGTACCCAGCTCCCTGATCCTTCAGGCAAAGGCAGCACACAGACAGCGCACCCCTTGCCCCTCCAGCACCCCAAAACAGCAGTGACTTGAAAGGTGAGCAGAACCTTTCACTGATCAGTTTGCCCTTTATTTCCCTGCTCATTTCCAAATAAACACCATTCATTTTCCTTATAATTTGCTTAGGCAAGCAAAATGAAAACCATATATGAAATAACCTGCAGTTACTCATTGATCCCCCAACTGCTCCCTAACGAGAGCAAGTTTTTCCAGGCATGATATTCACCCCATGAACAGAAAGTTCCACAAGTAGTCTGAGCAGAATTTTCTTTAGAGACAACAAAACTTCACACTTTAATCCTGCCCTTCTATTTCTGCAATTAAAAGTATTGTACCCAGTTGTTCAAATCATCCAGCTTAATCTTCAAGGTTGTTTGGGAATTTGTATTCTCTGGTTATGAAACATGAACGTTAGCTAGTCTCAGTTTCCATCTAATGCTTCTCTAAAGATGTCCAGATATGTCTTTACAGGGGTGCTTATTTGAATTTACAGAATTGCCTTTGATTTTGGCATTGTCTGCAAAAATAAATTTCAAGATGATTAAAACCACACCGAGATGATTAAAAACACACTTCTCAGCAACAGAATAAAACTAACAAGCACCCTGCTCATCAGCCTGCTTGAAATAATTTCCCGTTGGTTATAATATGTCTAGGTTATTAATTTTCTGGACAGAAAAGTAATAATTAGTCTGACTGACTACCAGAGGGAAATATTTTAGCTGACTGCTTGGGGACATGCAGTATCTGATACTTTATGATAACTTATCCTGTTGAGGTCATTTATTTATCTGCCAGAGCTTTCAGATCTTTAAGATCATCCACAGGATGGCACTGTTGAACCTCAGAGTCTCCTGTACATGAAGTAGGGAACAACCTCAAAAACATCCAGGTGCTGCAGCAAATACTAAAACAAGTAAAAAGCAGTACTTCCCCTTGATGACAAACCTTGATCACATGCAGTATGTACACACACACACAAAATTCATACACATACCTACAGACGCTACTTTGGGATAGAATTTTCTTCTCTGCATGTACTAGGCTGTGCCTCGATACACCCCAAGAAAATGCAATGCCCTATCAGAAAATTTTAATTACTATTTGTTTTGCTATTCACATACAAGCAAATCAGGTGTCCTGATCTTTTAATGAGGTGGTAAATGACTGGCCATTACATTTAATAGCAACTGATTGACATTCATTATTCTTACATTCACTATCAAGGCATTGCAGCATATGGCCTGATTAATCTCACCAGCCTCTCATTCATCCTTGGTTTTAGTGCATGTATTACCCATAAAAGGCAATTATTTAGGAAAGAGATCCACCATCTCTTATCTATATTGTTGTACATGATATTGCTATCAGAGAATAAATTTTTCTTTCATGCTGCCTTCTGATCACAAAATGAAGATTTAAGTATTTCACCTTTTCTATAGACTCAGAGGATTTAGAAATAGTCTGCAATTCTCCAGCTGCTGGTTGATTTATAAAGGTTCAACCCTGTTACTGCAGTATCTCCATTAGCTTGTAGTGAACACCAATGACCAACTTCTCACATACAGCGACTGCAGCATTAGCCCACTTAACAATCTGTAACTACTTAACTGTAGAGAAAAGACAGGTATGAAAACTGACATAAGGTAAGCAGTGCTTTAATGGTGACACAATTCAAAGGAAACTCTAAAATAAGGAATGATATAGAGTAGACTTTAAGCATTTGCAAAATGACCAAAGACCATGGTTCAAAAGGGAGAGAGGATCAAGACTTCCATGTGTTTGTCAGGTGCTGAAGTGCATCCCTGTGCACGTTCCCACAACAGCAACGCACTTCCATGCTGAGAAGATCACGACCATGGGCCTGCACCACAGTCTCTTGGCTACAGAGACACAGGAGCCAGTTGTGGCACTGTTGTACTCCTCCATCTCTCAGCAGATGAAAGATGGAGTGCAACTGGAAGAACAGCATGACACAGTACCAGGAATACAGCATGTCAGTGCAGTGAAGGTGAGAAGGTGAAAATCTTATCACTTCTGCCCAGGTGAAGCTGTGTTTGTTTCAGAGTCACACAGCAGTGCCCAGAATTTCCCAACCTTTCCTGTTAAGAGTTCATAACCTGAATCTTGCTTTCCCATGTTTCACAGCATTAATCATTCAGTAGATGTGCACCTTTCACTCTCCTACTGCTTTGAGCAATTGCAGTATCGTTTGTTATTATCCCCAAAACCACCGCGGACATGAAGTCAAATATGCAGGCGTCTGCACGTGCATAAATACTACATCACCTTGCACAGCCACTCAACTGTTGTGAGGAGCCTTCTCAACCATTTTACACTGTGCATTCTGAATGGTTTCCATTCCACAGTCGTACCCTACTGTTACGTGAAGCTCTCCAATGCAAACAGCTCTGCCCATAGCACAAGGGACCATGAGGAAGCTCTTGACCATTTCAAGAGGCTACTCCTGGGGAAGCTCTAAACATGATAAAGGATGTTGTGGAAGGTCATGAAGATACTCTGGTAGTATCAGATCCCAGCTGAAGATTGTGTAAGCTGACTGTTCTTGGCCAAAAGCTTGCTTTAGTTCAAACCCTGCCAAAGTTATCGACACAATTTTCCCTATTCTCTAGCGGCAAGCAGAGGCATAAATCATGTCATCCAGACATAGAAAAAATTCTTTAAGTATGCAATTCAGAGCTCACATAGGAGCAACAGAAGACAGAATTAAGAAATGTTTTTAACTTAACAGCTTACTTTTAATAGCAAGAAACCCCCTAGTCCCTAATACACTTAGCCCAGATAGGTTTTTACTGCAACACAAGACAAGGAACAAAGTTCTCTCAAAAGGATTCAGACACAGGTGCATCTTTGTTTAAATGAACTTGGTGAAGTATAATTTCTCCACATAGAAGCTGACCTCCATTGACATGAGAGGAAGCAACCACTTGATTCCTCTGCTACCATTACTACGCCTGTGCTGAGCAGTGGCGGTTGGAAAGGCAGCACCCTTTTCCATCTAGCAACATCCAGTCACCTGAACCATATCAGAACAGGCTGTTTCTTCCTTCCATATCAACCTTAAGGGTTTAATCTGAAAGGTCAACATCAGATATTACTGTAATCATCTGCAAAACTTCCACTGTCAATGGGACTGGGACTTGGTGCCATGAAAATACACAGAAAACGACCTTGAGAAAATCAATAACAATGGGATTCAAAGCACTGCAATCTGAAGGATGTCAAGAGGAGTTCTTAGACACTAAGCTTTCACTCTGGGTGAAATAAATGTCTAGCTTTGTAAAGTGATAATAGAAGCCATGACAATTCAAATGGGTAACAGATCAATGTGCTGTTAAATCTGAATATAGTTCTAAAGTAGTACCCATTCATTTCAATGGGATGTAGAAATCTTAAAGCAACTACAAACTCCTGAATGTCAATACCACTAGTGATTTTTCTGTTAATCAAACAAGAATGACTGCTACTTTTCTTGTTCAATCTCTTAGATCTGCCACTTCCTGGTGTTCTGTTTGTTTGAATGGCTTTTAATTGCTCTAATAACAGCAAAAGCAGTTCATTTCCTTGAAGAAGTACTACAGCACCTGCAGGATGGCAGATGACCACCTGGCAGCATTACCTTCCACCATACAGAGCAGGGTTTGATTACATTTTTTCTGTTTGTGATGCACATGTAGCTTTGCTTCTTCACTTTGCTTCTACAGGACAAATAGATCAAGGTCTCTGAGGAATGAAAATAAAACATACATGCACAGTCTCAGCTGAGTTTATATTTATTAAGCAGCAGCAGTACTGGTGGTACTTTATGCTGTAAGTTTGTATTAGTATTTTATACCGGTCATTTCCGTGCACAGCACAACAAAAAAGAACAAAGATGCACTAAAAATTACCCATTTTACTTTATTCACTACCTGGTGGGACAGCTCTGTCTGGAGTACCGTCTAAAGCTACGTTTCTGTGGTTCTAGCTGAAGGGTGTCCTCAGGAAGAACACAGTTTTTCCAAAATAACTGCCTGGTGGCAGTACCTCTGGTCACTGTCTGGATGTCACAACAAGTGACAATATAATAATGGGAGCTGACTTAAAAAATCATTACCCTACTCACCTTTGAAAAGTGTACCTAAGTATCATCTTAGGTTGGATTAGCAAAAATAACAATACCATTCCTCTGTATGCTTCAAAAACCTGTTTCTGTCATCTTGTGTATATTTGGACTTAGAAACATTTTAATTAATGGCTTTTTATTTACTAATGAAATGGGATATGCTTTGTAGAAGCCTATTAACATGCAAATGTAGAGATCTCTCAAGATTCAGGTCATTTTTACTCTGATGTAGTTCAGTGGAGTCCCAGTACATCAGTGTGAAGATTAACAAAAATGTACAACACCACAATCAGATTTTCAAACAATTAAAAAGTGAAAATAGCAATCGTCACAATAACTACACCATCTATCATAAACCCAACCAGGTGTGCAATTTGTAAACACTACATAACTTTTCATAATGTGGTGCAACTCAAGCTTATTCTTTTCAAATTTTCCCATTTGGAAGAAACATTTTCTAAATATGAGCTATTTCTACTACAAAAATGTATTTTCCATTATTTATCTCTTGGTTCCTTTACATTTTCTTATTTCCCCTCCCACCATTAAGACTTCTCAATATGCCGGGACACAGACTAAACATCTGTGGAATGCTGACTATTTTAAGAGTTCAGTATAAAACACATCCCTATTGAGTTTTCATTACAAAAGCAAGTGGTTAGAGGGAGCTCAAGAGCTGCAGGAGCAAGAACCAGAGGAAATTTTTCAACGGTACTTTTTTGGCATAGGGTACAGGGGAAGTAATGATCCTGTCCTTCTCTAACAGCCTTTTACCCTCTAAGGGCTTGATCCCAAACCAGTAGTTTTTTTGGCTGCTTTTAACAGTAACACATTAACTGTGCAACAGCGGCAAGTTGATCACCAAACTATTTGATTTCTATGATGTGATGACTTTGAATAACGTATTTCCAAAGCCAGTGCTTTCCTGAGAAAGCATCTCTGTAACTTGTAGCATAAACGCTTCACGTGTAAATACATCAGCAATTTGGAACTTGTAGCAACCAAATTTTGCTGCAGGCTGGAGCATAAGATGATGCACTGCCGGATTCAGCTGCACTCTTCCAAATTCACAAGATCTTAGACACAGCTGAAAACCTTTGCAACACGAAGTCTTAAAAATACTTTAGAGGAACAACAGCACCAATTTGGATCTTATCGTTGTTCCTTTTTTTTTAATCAAAGAATCAGGGAGAAGATAAAAGACACACTGCCCTCAGACTGCTCAGTCAAAGAAAACAGGTTTTCCCGCTTTCATCAGAAAGACATATCATGAAAGAGTGTGAGGCACAGAGCAGAAATACTGACAGAAATGCATGTATCTGAGAAAGGTCTCAGATTCCATTAAGGCTCTACGTTCTGTTTTTATATCTTACAATACAGATAATCTAAAAAAATTGGGCCCCCCTAAAAAAAATCCAAGTTTTCATTTAACTGAGAAGTAGAGGTATTATTTGAATTTTTATTCTGATGAGAGCTGCAAAACATAAAATAGCAAAGGTCAGTGGAATGCAACAATGCTAGAGGTAGCAAAAATGTATTTTGGGAATCAGCGTCTATCTGTGGTCACTTCTCAGTCTACCAGTGACTCCCAGGGCACCAACCCATGGCAAGCACAAATAAGTCATGAAGCCAAACTGCATTTCAGGCTGCTCAGACACAAAAAGCTGTGGTTAAATGAAAATCCATTCTCTAAAGGGGGATGAAGAAACCCCAAACACATGTATTACTACAGCTTTTTGGTAACAACCAGATAACTGTAACCTCAAAAAGCTCAAAATAAGAACACATGAAGCCATATTAATGTCTGAGATATTTACTGCTTGTACTTGTATTTATTTACAATCCTCCTTTTACATTATCTTCTGAGATCACATTTCATGAACTGATATGGTTAAATTTTTGACCAACAAACAAGTTTGCTCACTCTTTTTGGGTCAAATGCCCGCCCATTCATTCTATCACCACAAAAAAAGCAAAAGGAGCAGGTGTAAAGTGAATGTCCTTAATTTATCAAAAGGCCAAATCATTTTCTAATTTTCATCCTCCATATTTATGGAAAAACTTTTTATTAACCAACATGGCATTCCTATTATTAACCTGCACTGTCAAGAGAGCAGACAGACCTCTTGTGTATTCTTGCTCTGAGTACTTGCTGCCATGACATTAAAATTGACAGAAGGGTATTGGGCTCCTGTCATATTTATTTAAAATCTTCATACAGAAGAAGCCCATAGAGAGATACCCTAGGCACCCAGATGACAGCAATGCTATTGCTGCTACATAATGGCCAGCTGCAAACAAGTTTAATTTCATTTTTGCCTATCAGAGAGATCTCTTCTAACTACTTCCAGTTGTAAAGAAATGTCCATGAATTTTACAGCAGCAATCCTTATTCATAACTGTAATACATCAAAAGAAGTAGAAAGTAAAGTGTGCAGGAGCTTTAAGGGAGAAAATCAAGTTTTGTTGTGAAGCCCTGCTACAGAGAACAGTAACACTTCCTGATGCAACACACAGAGGATAATAGCACAATCCAGAATTCAGAAAAAACATGGTGCAATCATGCTACTTGATCTATGAATGGAAGTAAGAAGAGAAGGACCCATTCCTCCCAGGTTTAAGAGTTTTGTCAGTACAGGGCAGAAGTACAGTAGGAGAGGAAACTGCAAGGAAAGGGAAACTGGGAAGGGAAACTGGGAAGGGAAACTGGGAAGGGAAACTGGGAAGGGAAACTGGGAAGGGAAGGAAAAAAAGTAAGGAAAAAAGAACATCCTCTCCTCCGGCAGTACTGCTGAATAAGCATCAGGAAAAACTTCCTAAAACACAGTGGAAGTGTAAGCTCCTATGACAGGCCCAGATGCTCCAGGTCAAGCACAAGCTATCTTGTTTTATAGACAATAGTAAGGCTAGAGAAAGCCCATGAAAAGACAATGCAAAGATGCCACTGATCTGCTGTGAAGTGCTTTGATGTAGGTACCATAGGGTATCAGTAACATGTTGCTGTGGGCTTCCCGCCTCATGCAGACAAAGCACTCGGCCATGACCTTGTTAAGTGTACAAAGGGACACAACCCTGGTGCACAAATATTCCTTCTTCTCCCAGTTTTCTGTGCGGGTGGGCTAAGTATAATCACATGCATGCAATTCCCCCCCGCCCCCTAGTAATGAACCAGCAGACACTTATGGGTTAATTTTGGTACCTCTGCTATTTCCTGAAGTCTAGTTTCCATACAGACCAGTGGAGCTCCTCAATCTTTTATGAATCAAAACGTTATGACTTCAGCATTTGAAAGAGAAAGGCCACAACTCTCCACAGCAGAAGAAAAATGCATGGAGAATTGCCCACTCTCTGTATGTGCCTGTGCTGGCATGACACAAACCACACTGTGTGACAGAAAGCATCTACCTAGCATTGTGTCAAAGGGAGAGCTGTGATCACCCTTGGAAGTGGCAGAAGTCATGCTGATTTTAGCCTGCATTCACTTTGCAGAACTTCAAGTAACAGTAGGGTGTTAACACCGAGTGGAAACACTCCAGAAAACATGAGCTAAGCCAATTCACTATTACAAAAGTCCAGCCTGAAGTAATTCCTGTCTTTCTCTAGGTCTCACAGACTGGCAAGCAGCCCCTCATAACTTTCTCATAAACCACTCAATGCTCAGAATGTTTCATTTTTTATTTCACCAAATGTTATCTCACTGTCACTCTTGGCATATGAAGCAATTTCATCAGCTGTTACCATTTCTTTTAGGTATAGTAATCTTCAGGAACAAATTAATTAAAAACTTAAACCAGACTGACAGGCGTGACTTCAGTAGCAGTTTTTTAATGGAAATGCTTATTTAGAACTTCAGGAAGACTTGTAATTATTTCAGGTAGGTCAGGTTTTAGATCAAATCAAAATATTAACATAGCAATGGGAAGGTGTAATTTGGTGATGTTTATGTCCTCGGAAAATCTAAGGAAACCTATTCAGCATCTGAGCTATTGTGCACATAATGCAACAATTTCAAATGCAGTTTGTAAACTTGAACTCTGTCTATTCTCACTAATATACCCTGCTGCATTTTCCAAAGGTCTTAGGCCTTCACAAATGTGACTGATTTAAACAGGAACACCTGTACCTCTGAAAATTGAGTGAGGAGTATTAAGTAGGGTACTCGCACTTGAGAAACCACTTCTGAATTTTCAGTAGAATGTGTGACTGAACCTGCAGAACCACTATCACAGAAGCATGACAGAAGGGAAATATCTGATATAATCCTCAGGGAAAATATAAAAAGAATTTGAGTACAAATTAACACGTAAACAAGATAGCGCAAAAGAGCTGGTTGCTCACCATCTCACACGTGCTTTTTTACCACAAACAATTTGGTTGTAATGACAAGGAAATATAGTATTGTGCAAAATGTGGACTTGATGGCCCAGAAGATCATAATCCTTTTAAGCACAGAACAGGCAATGCAAGCAGAGGCCAACTCGAGCACCGTTGCTAATGTGACCTTGTCCCTGGACCTGCACTTCAGGATCTTCTCTACTGGTTTATCTGGCTGAAGCTTAGGCTCAGTTAGCAGTGCCCATAAACAGATGCCAGGCCACAGATAACAGTGCCATCACTGCAGCGATGTGCTGGGTCAGTGCTCAGGGCACACTGTCTCTCTCTGGAGGTTCAAATGCCCATGGCAGCTGTTTCGCTCTGAAGATCACCAACTTTTTCTTCCTTCATGGAGCATGTCATCATGTATATATAATTTTCTTGCAGTTATCTGACACTGGCAGTCTACTGATCAGAGCTCTGGTTACTTGGGACCAATAAGATGTAGAGACAACCGAGAGCTGGCTCCACATTGTCCCATCAGATAATTTGTAAGATGTGCGGATGACTGTACAAGGTCACACTGAAAAGGCTAGATGGCTCTCCTGATCATCCAGTCTCTAATATGTGCTGCTTGGGTGGCTCCTCTTGGACAGCAGCACAAAGGACAAGTGCTTCCTCTAAGATCCCTCTTACTAGAGGTCTGCCACTACACTGCAGATAGAAATTTAAAATCAATCTTAGATTATAGCACTTCTTCAACCTAAAAAGAGTCTTGGGAACACTCACTCCTAACCTGTTCTCTGGACAGTTCATAAACCAGAACCGCCTTCAATGATTTGAGAACTAAGACAGCCTAGTTTAGACAGTCTAAAAGATCAACAACACTGAAAAACTAATAAAACAAATTACAGAACAGTAATTACAGAGCAATCCACAACAGAACCACAGAAGGGTTGAGGTTGGTAGTGACCTCTGGAGATCATCTGGTCCAAGCCCCTACTCAAGCTGAGCCATCTAGAACAGGCCACCCACAACAATGGCCAGGCAGCTTTCTATTATCTCCAAGGATCTAGACTCAAAAACCTCTTTGGGAAATCTGTGCCAGTGCTCAGTCACTCCCTTGGTTTTTTTTTTTTGACTGATGTCCAGAGAGAACCTCCTGTATTTCAGTTTGTGCCCATTGTCTCTGGTCCTGTCATAGGGCACCACTGAAAACTGCCGGTCTTCCTTTTCTTTGTGCCCTCCTTGCAGGCATTTATACATAGTGAAAAGCTCTCCCTGTCTCTTTCGACCTCTCTTCACAGCAAAGGTGCTCCAATTTCGTCATCATTTTTGTGGCCCTTCACTGAGTTGACCCTCTTCAGCAGCTCCAACTCTCTCTTGTACCAAGGAACCCAGAACTGGACACAATCCTCTGGCATATCAGCCCTTCCTCCCAGTTTTGTGTCATATGCAAACTTGCTGTGGGCACAGTCTACCCCATCACCCAGATCATTAATGAAGAGGACTGGACCAGATCCAGTACTGACCCCAGGGGTACAGTGCTAATTACTGGCCTCTAACTGGACTTCCTTCCTCTGATCACCGCTCTCTGGGCCTGGCTATTCAACCAGTTTTCAACCAGCCTCGCTCTACTCATCCAGCCCATACTTCATCATATCCACTCCATAGGATCTTACAGCAGCACACAGCTTCGAAAGCCTTTCTGAAGCCTAGGTAGACAATAGCCAAGGCTTTCCCCTTGTCTATCAAGTTGGTATTCTTACAGCAGAAGTTTATCAAGTTTATCAAGTATGACTTCCCTTTGATGAATCAATGCTGACTTTTCTATCACTTTCATGTCCTTGTAGCATCTGAAAGGAGATTCCGCAATTAGCTGCTCTATCAAAAATAAGGTGAGGCTGATCAGCCTGTAGTTCCCTGGCTCCTCCTCACTACCTTTTTTGAAGTGCTTATAAACACTGGGAATTTTCTTATTATTCCTAGAGTTTCTATTAGGTGCTCCAAGAAAACAAAAAATTTATTGTAAGGGTGGGACTGAAAAGTCAAAATTATGAATAAGATATTTTAGTCTTCAAAAGATTTTAACTTAGCTGAATATTTTAAGTCTCAAATATGCTTCCACATAAAGCATTCAAAACTTTTTAAACTGAGACATAGACATCAGATTATGCAGTGATTATCCTGAAATAAATACCAAAGATAATTACAGAACTATGAACTCATGAAGTGATCAAGATACCCACATATACATTTCATGGCTTAGAATTAACCATGTATATGTACGTTCCTCTAGAAAATACAGCAGAATACTGAATTTCAGCAGTATTACATTTTGCTGCAGATCCGGTCTTAAAAGTTATTGTCTACCAAAACAGTTTTCACGTAGTGCTATTGCACAATAGAATTCGATTTCCTCCTTCCCTGCATTTATGAAGTTAACTTCTGCGTGAAACAATTCAACCATTCTAATATAATCATCTAACAGTTGAGAGATTTCCAGAGTATAGAAACTTCAGGAATTATTATACAGAGACTACTATATTTGAACTAAGCAGTACATGTAACACTAAGAACGTACTATACCACTGATACGAAGCCTAGACAAATCTTGAGCTCCTAAAAATGGGAAGACTCATATTAAATTTCTAGAAGGCAGACAAACTGGAAAACAATGGGCCTCTGCAGTCAACACTGTTCATCTTCACAGAAACTGTGTGGATTAAGAGACATTAAAAACTTAACAGAAGACTGGTGAACTTGTGACTTGGCAGCACCTTAGTCAAATCCCATTAAAATTAACTTGTAAACTGCTTTTTTCCCCCATTAGCCTTCTCACCCTAAAATAAAGCTGTCCAAAGGTCGGCTGGTTGCTGTTTAATCCCATTTTGTGGGAGACCAGAATCATGATAGAGGAAGCAAAGTCTCTGTCAGGGTTACCACAGTAAAATACAAATAAAATTACTTTAAAAATCCAGTTCTGAGAGCAGAGAATAGGGAACCACTGACAAAAGTGACACCCGAAAAATAATTCTACAACTGCAATATGTAAACAAAGGCAAATAAATGAAATTAGAGCCTAGGAACCGCATTTTATTTTAGCGGGCCCGAGATGCTTCATCCTGTTTATAGCTTGGACACAGGAACCTGCAACATCTCCTTTAAAAGGAATGCATAATACCCTTCACATCAAAGTTTGCTTTGGCTGAGATGAATTCCGCAGCCAGGAAGAAAAGCTGTGGAATTCATCTCAAACATTTCATAAATAAGGCCAGTATCAAAACTTAAAGTAACAAGTTTCTCTTACTCTAAGACACAGGGTCAACCTTTTTCCTACTGAAAACACAACGCTTTTAAACAAAAATTCCCTTCCATTTTTACAGTGATATAGATATCTAGACCTTAGGCTTTCTACTTTTCTCTGTGTCCAGATCTATCATTCTAATTAAAAAAAAACAAAAAACAACAATGCACATCTAGACAGCTATTCCTATGCTGCAGTTTGACAGCATTAGTTCATTCTTTGCAGAGAATTTCAACTATGAGAGCTTCATCCAAGATAATGTCTGCCTCGGTAAGAATGAACCCCTTATCCATGGCAAGAAGTGCTCTCCAACATGCTGAGCTGTTTGGTTGCAGAAGACTGATGATAATCTCACATATTCTATATAATTATCCTCTGAATTTCAAAAAAACTCAGCAAAATTACCTCTGTTTCTCCCAGGACACCTTAATACCAGCAAACTGATCAGCTAAGGGTTGTTTTCTGGGATCAACTGATTCTCGCAGTTCAGCTAAGGGAATATAAATGCAAATAAAGATCTTGAAGAGATGTACAGCAGAAGTCACGGGGTGGGACTCACATGACATTACTTACTTGAACACCTCTACCTATAAGTCAGAACATATTACCTCTTAGCTTATAAAAAATTCATCCTGATACTTCTTGAAATATTCCTGCGTGATTGATAGCTGAACTGGGACAGTTCCAACCAGGACTTGACTTCCTCCATAGCAACAAGGCTGTCTACCCTCTGCAGGTAGAAGTACCTACTCCATAAAGTGCTGATCCTCTGGAAAACAGGGATGTAGCTTAACTCTTTGAATAACTATCTTCAAGGGAAGATCAGCTGCTCTGCCATACTGAGTGTGAAAGCAACTTTAAGAAGCTGTGGCAATGCCACAGTTTATCTGGGACTCTCAATTGCCACTTATTTGTCAAGAACATCCTCTCTGGCATTTGTACGCATGGCAAAAAAATGAGGTGTTGAGGTGACAGTATTGTTACAATGATGGGATGCAAGTAAAGCAAGATGTGCAGGAATCTTCAGGCACAAAACAGAAAGTCTGAGTATTTCAAATATATAAAGGTTCACAAGACCAAGAGGTCATCTAAATTTTCAGCTCTGTTAGGAGGTCTAATAAGATACACCATCTGTGCCTGCAGATAAAGCATTTCTGCTTGCAGGTATCTGCTCTGCATGGCTACAGCAAAGTAAATACAGCTTAACCTGTACAAGACTTCTCAAAGCTTCATGAGCCCAATCAGACTGTCCTGCAATTTCAGCAGACAGCAATATCCCCAAAAACAAGATATAAAACACCAACTATTCTTTATCGCCACTGCTTCTATGTGTTGTCCCTACTATATACCATCACAAAGGAAAATCCCAGGAGATCCAAGGGCAGAAAATATGAGCTTCACAGGCCAGGCAGTAACAGATGCAGACAAAAAAGACTAAAGATTGGGATTTGTGAAAAAAGAGGTAAAGACACCTAAAACTAAACTGGAGAGGAACCTGACATAGATTGATAAGTTATGAAATATAGGCTATAGATGATGAGGCTGATGAAGAGATGAGACTAAATTTTACAACTAATGTAACTAATTTCTCTCCTGTATTCCTGGTGAACAGCAAGCTGAACATGAGCCAGCAGCATTTTCTAGTAGCCTATAAAACTGGCTTTATTTTGTGCTGGAGACCAACCTGCCCTGCTGAGTGCTCACCAGACCACGTTTGGAATAATGAGTTCAGTTCTGGGCTCCCAAAACATCAATAATGCGGTGTGAGCTCAGGGAGGGCCATCAGGATGCTCAGGGTGTTGGATCACTTACCCTCTGGGGAAAGGCTCAGGGAACTGGGTTTGTTCAACCTGCAGGAACAAAGGCTTTGGGAAAACCTAACAGCAGCTTGCCAGTGCCCGCGAGGATGTTACCAAGAAGACAGAGCCAGGCTTTAAACAGTGGTGCATGGCTGCAGGATGAGACAGCAGGGGTAAGCTGAAAAAAGGGAGGTTCTGTGAGGAAAAACTTGCCCTGAGGACAGTGGAGCAGAAGATCAGGCTGCTTGCAGGGATTGTGTAGCCTCCATCTATGGAGATTTACACGACTGAATAAAGCCATGAGTATTCATTCTGGTCTGTGCTCTGGTTATCCCTGCTTTGAGCCTACATGAGAGATCTCCCAAGGCCCCCTCCAACATGAGTTATCTCATGATCCAGAGCCTGGACAGTGTCCTTAGATGCCTGGTTTGTAAGAAGTTTAGAATTTTAAACCAGACTATCTGCACCTGGCAATTGGTTTCTAACAGAGACCAATCGCAGAAATTCAGCAAAAGTGCTAATGACTAAATTAAGTTCAAAGTGATCACTTCCCTGCCATTCATCTCATCAACAACTCTTTGTCTTAATCTGCTCCCACCCATTTCAGCAATTGGATGAGAGATTTCCAAAGTCTCATCATGGCCTTTGGTGTCAGCACACATCTGAAATCATCTTCAACTAATGTACACTCCCATCGAGCATGTAACCAGGTAGAAAACAAAATTCTGCTAATGGTATGTAAATTGTTGAAAATGAAAGAGGATGAGAAGCCAAAAAAAAAGTAGCATGAAGGTGTGTATGAACTGGATGTTACTTACTGGAATTTAGATTACTCTACTCAGTTTGTCTACCAATAAACAGAATTCACAAATTGCACTGAATGCTCAACTCATTTCTCTTATGCTACCCTCATATAACCCTGTCTTTCTTTGGCAAATAGAACAGACCTCTGGTGATCAATGAGGATCACACAAGAAGTGCCCTTGCTGTAACAGCTGGAAATGGTTTAGCAAAAAAGCTAGGGAATGCTCAAGAAAGAAGACTTCTAGAACTAAAGGAGTCCAATCATTTCCCAGAAAATATCCCAAAGCTATACTTAGCAAATCACATAATCAAACTCTTCACAGATTAAACTTTCTTCTTTCTTTTCTATAGCATCCAACTTCAGATGTTCAATTCAATGGAGGAAAGGCCAGTGGAAATAAAGGCAACAGGAGCTATAACTGGAAAATACCAAGTGCTGCATGCAAGCTAAGTACTCTAATATGACTGCAGCTTAGGGTCAAGCTGGCCAGCCCAATAATTATACTCTCTGCACTTTAACTTCAAACTTGGCTTCTTCATACCGGAAGAACCAGTTTAAAAATAAACTGATTCTGAAAGCACCACTTATAAGCACCATCAAAAAGCCCATAAGGAAATTATTCAGAGACTGCTGTGAAAAAAGATTTTTAAGGTGTAGTAAATAGGAACTAGAGCCACAGGAAATTCAATAGGGATTATAAAAAGTTGGGCAAGTAGCTTCTTAATGGCATAAATTCTGCGGAATAAAGTAAGTTCTGAAGAAAACCTGGAGAGTTGATCACGCAACTAAAGTCTGTCAGTGAATATATAGATGGAACAGATTTGACACCAATCCTTAGGTCTTGCAGGGTTTGCTTGTTTGAAGTCTTACTGTTATTTTAAGACAACATTTGCACACATGGAGCTTCTGATTGGTATCATTTCAGTGTGATGGTCTAATAATTAAGAGAAGTTAAATTTGAAACAGTTGTTACTGAATTCTCAAGTCTGAAAGAACGAAAGGTTTTCTGCAGCCCCGTCTGCTTTTATAAGAAAACACCAAAACAAAGGTCAGTGAAGGTTAAGTTGACTTCTTTTTTTTCAAGCTTAGCTTAGCCTACACTAATAACTAATAACTAATATTATTTAGGCTGAAATCTTTCTTGCAGCAGGGTAAGGAAAAGGGAAAAAGCTCTTTTTGTTCTTCTGAAGATCACTTTCACAAGGAGTGCAGGGCTGCACACAGCTCATCAGATGGTATGCCTGCATGGGACTAAATCGCCAAGTTTGCCTTTAATAAGTGATGTTGGAAAACAGATTTCATCTTACTAATCATCACACTGATGAAGTTTAGCTACTTAAGCCAGAAGGGTAAGTGATAGTAGTAAATGAGCTCTCACCCTCTGTGCTGGCTAGCACTGCATGAGGTAAGGACACTGCTAATATCCTGTGTCAAGTTCCTGGCCACAAAGGAGAAGGAGCAGAAGTATTAGAAGCAAATACGTTTTTCTGCACTCCCTTCTGTTTCTCAAGTTTAATCCCTTCTGCCATTCTAGTAAATCTTAATTTTGATCTCTTCCTTCCTCTCCCTCTTTTTATCCAGCTCTTTAATAATTTCAGAAGGCCTACCACTCAGTCTTCTGCCCTATCTAGTACAGTTCAGGTTTCTCTCTCACATTCAAGACAATCACCTTCCCATCATCTTTTCAGACAATTGCAATCTTTTCTTCCAAGAGTCTCCTATTCCTTGACCCTCCCTTCTTTGTCCTAGAAAGATATTCATCCCCTCAGGATCTTTAATTCCTTTCCCTTATTATCTAGCTCTGAAAAATTACTGCTTGGAGACATTAGTCCCTGGATATTTCTACAGCCAGGATGCCCTGCTGATTTACATCTTGTTGCGGGATCAAAAAGGAACTTCAGAAAACAGAGCATTTCCCTGCTGCCACTAACCAGTACCCCTCCAGAGATGACAGGAGATTGCAAAGAGAGAGAAGAAAACCAATTCTTTAAGAAAGAAACAAATGCTTACACATATTTAGGAGTCAACTTGAAAGTTCTGCTAAAAATCTTTCTGGTACCGTTGTGCAGTTTTGGCCGCTGTCACAAGGCAAGAGGCAATAAATGTTAAGTGACTTCTTCAGAAAATCACAACTGCTGGAACAAAGCAAAGAAAAGAAACTGGTGGTAGCAGTAAAAGCAGCTGCTTACAAAGACAGTACTTAGTCCAGATTTGCACCTGAAGTCCTACCTTCCTGGCAAACCACTGCCTTTTCTATTTCAAAGCCAGTCTCACAGCAGTGTACAGCAAGAAGCTTTTAATATTTGAGGGAGAGACTGCATTCTGTGTCTGCCCAAAAGGTAATGCCTAATTACACCAGTCTGAAGCGATAACAATAAAACTTTGATGATTCATACAATTGGTTCCAAGTTTATCTATGCGATTTGCCAGGCAGTTATTTTCAGTCTTCACTTTGATCAGAGAAAATGACCTTGCTGTCCTTTTAATACCAGCTGTAAAATAAGCTTGCAATTAGTTCTTTAAAGTTCAAGTGATTCTAATGAAATCTCTTATGACCAAAAATGCAAATTAATTCTTTAGTTCTACATCTCGGTAGTTCAGGGAATTCGGATTGCTCTCTATCCCGGATATGCTTGAGTAGGGAAGAAAATATTAACAAAACCAAAAACAGGAGAAACATACTAACGCTGCCAGAGCTAGCAATATTTTTATGCCTATGTTAATTAGCAAAGATTATGAAACAAGAGTACAACAGTTTTTAAAAGCATTTGATGAAAAGAGCACAAAATCTTGCATTATTTCTACATAAGCAAAACTTATAGGCAGCTGTTCCTAAAAACATGCATGTTTCAGCTCTTCCTTTCTCATTAAGTCAAACAACAGTTAGATAATAGAGCTGAAAACGATTTTTGGTACTAATGTATTTATCGCGTTTCCCAGCACATCAAGCTGTCAGACTAACAATTAGTTTCGTTTCAAATTAAGCCTGACAGGCAATCCCTCGGTGAAAGAGCACACGCTAATTTAACTAAAACACATACCTCTTCTCTTTCAAAATACCACTTCCATCAAGCACACAGCTTCTGGGATACTCTTCCTGCTAGGTGGGACTGTTCTTCCTGTCATTCCACAAATTCTCACAGTGAACACAGCAAACCTCTTACTTACCCTCAGGTGGTAAACAAAACAAAGGTTTTCTCTGCTCCCTAAAGAAGCAGACATTAAATCCAGACTTAGGTGTCGCCATCATTCACGAGTGACCCTGCTAATAATGTACAGGAAACAAGACAACTTCTCCTGTATTACCCGGTTAAATAAGGATGGCAACTGCTCTGAGGAACTGACATTCAATAAACCAAATACCCTCTACACTTCATTGCTTTTCCTCAGACAGATTCTTCATCTATCTGTGCCCTTACCCTTTTGCAACTGAGGTCTACAAAATGCCTCCAGGACTGAGGAACAATAGCCAAAGTCACGCAATGGGAACACTTGATGTTTAGCTACCAGAAACCAAAGGACACTGAAGGACAGCTGTCTTCCCATATCAAATGAAAAGAAATACTCAAAGAAATGCCAGGAAAATCAGCCTTGAAGACTTGGTATTTTTAATTCAGTATCAGTCAGTGTTCCCTTTCCTTCACAGCCTCATCTTGCCTCAGGAAGAGGTGTCAGACATACAACAGCAAGCAAACTGTACCAGAATCTGCTTATAAGGAAGTTTCTTCCTACTGGATCATATGGAGGCTGGTATCTTTTAACGAAGATGGTTTATACGTAAATGAGACTATAAACATTGCTACTCTAAGTCTCTCTCAAATCCTCCACAGCTCTTGTTTGCAATAACAAATCTTTACATCAAATGTGCTTCAGTTAAACATTCTTTTTTTGCCTGGACTTTTAAAAATACAGTAATAAGCTATTCAGTGGTCTGAAATTCCCTCCTCCCAAAATATAAAACAACATAGATAGGCACTACCTGTAGACAGAACCACCAAACAGTTTGGGTTGTAAGGGTTGTTTAAACATGATCTAGTCGAACTTTCTCTGCCATGGGCAGGGACATCTTTAAGGCTGCCTTAAGCAGTCTGCTCAAGGTCCCATCCAACGTGATTTTGAGTATTTCCAACAATGGAGCATCCACTACTTCTCTGGCCCACCTGTTTCAGTGCCTTACCACCCTCACAGTAAAGAATTTCTTCCTAATATTTAATTTAAACCTACTCTCTTTCAGCTTAAACCATTGCCCCTCGTCCTTATTGGTCCTATTAAAAAGTCTGTTCCCACCTCTCCCGTAAAGTCCCTTTAGAATATGAAAGACCACAAAGCGTTATCCTGGGAACCTGCTCTTCTCCAGGCTTAATAACCACAACTCTCTTGCCTTTCTTCATAGGAGAGGTGCTTCAACCCCCTCATAATTTTTGTGGCCTTCCTCTAGACCAACTCCAATGGATCCACATCCTTTTTATCTTGGGGGTCCCCAGAGCTGGACACAATACTGCAGGTGGGTGCAGACCAAGGTACAACTTGCTTTCTGGGCCGCACGTGCACACGTTCAGCCTCTCATCCACCAGAATCCCCACAAGTCCTTCTCTTCAGGGCTACTCTCAATCCATTGATCACACAGCCTGTGTGAGGGAAATTGTCCCAACCTAGGTGCAGGACCTTGCACTTGACCATGCTGCACTTCACTATGTTCACACTGGTTCCCCTCTCCAGCCTGTCAAGCCTGCCAATCAACCTCAACACAGTCCTTCTGCTCACTCAGGCAGGAAGTGACAAATTATCTGGCAAAGCTGATTCTTTTTTTTTAAGAGACTTGGAGTATGTCAGACAGATTTTTCATAACCTCCTCACAACACTCTTGCAGCATGTTTTCTCGAGGAAACTCAAGTTCAGCAGCTGCGTCTACTGCATGCCAGGTAATGAAGAACAAAACAATGCAGGACTTGCATTTAAAACCCAGAACTCCACAACTGATTAATGAACTTCAGTAAGAACCAGCAGAGATCTCAACAGAGCAGTGGCACAGATGCAGAAGATTACTTCATAAATATTTTACGGAACTGTGCACTGGATACTGCTTCTCAGTGGGCCCTGACAGAGCACCCAGCACCACCTGCCCTAGGGGTCAAAGATTCTATGTTTAAAGGCAGGTAAAAAAAGGAGAAAGTTTTTAAAGCTGGTGCCTCCACACCTCTGCTTACCCTAGGAGTGTAACAGCAACACGACTGCCTCGCAGGGCTCCTCAATAATATCTTGTCTCGTCTCAGCTGGCCTGAGTACAACCCAGCTTGCGGTCTTTAAAATGTGCCTTAGTCCCTGAAGAATTTTTCCATATATTACCCAGAGCAGGAAACAGATACCCATGGGTAAGAGATCAAGTGGCCTCAAGGACAAAAAACCAATTGCCTGCAATTTCTCTTGGATGATCACAGACAGGTGGGATCACAATCCAACAGTTTTCCAGTTTTCACAACCCATTTTTTTTCTCAGAGATTGCTTACAGAAATGAACACTTATGCTGCCTCATTTTTTTACTATGACAAGATCATAAATTTATAGTTTGTAGTTTCTAACTCACAACTGGGCTCATATAAAGCAAATAATTCACCTCTACAGAAACATGAGAGAAAGTGTTATCAAATTTGACCCCTCACGAGTTTCTTTTCTCCCCAAGGTATTTCAAATTGGAGTTAGGGGGTTAGCAGTATAGTCTGCAAACCCAAAACCACTACAAGCTGGCTCCTGGCTAAGCTGAAAAGTAAGCACAGAGCTCAAATGCTCTGTAGATAACCTCAGGCAACAGATTATTCCTCCTAGCTGGTGGAAGTGGGGGAAGAAGGTTATTTCTCACTCTGGCTGCAGTCTAGACTTCACTAATTTTGTATGTTAACCAGCACAAAACTGTGTTAGCCCATGACCAGGGCTTGCAACAGCGGCAGAGCTCCCACTGCAGAGATGTTTACCTGTTTTACCATCTGACCTCACTGACAGCACACTGTCCCCACCCCCACCCTTCTGTCTCTCCCTACCACCATGCCAGAGACAGGAATCTAGTCAAGATGCAAAGGTGCCACATGAATATTTCAGACAGTAACAAGACTGCCAGCCGCCTGGAAGTGTTTCAATCTGCAAGGCAAAGCAGGGACAACAGTGCAACTGAAAGGATTTTCATCTGTTGTTGTGGTATTTGACCATAAAAACCCCTCCCCATCCATAATTCCTGGATTAAGACTGGAGGAGATTAGCAAAACCAAAATAATGGAAGTTCTTGCTTATCGTTAACCTTATAGGAAAGAGCTCCAAACCAGGGTGGTCCAAGTATGGAAGTGAACAGAAAGGACAGGTCCTTCCTGAGGTCAAACCAACCTTCCAGCTTCAAGTTGGGTTTACACTAGGTGCTTGTGATCTTGTTCCCAAAATGCAGTACCACCCACAGCCCAAGCACCAATGCCACTCACCAGCCTAGCTGATAGCCCCTCCGTTAAATGCCCTACCAGTGGCGAGGAATTCCAGAACAGCACCAAACTTTGCGAAAAGAAGGTCTGGATTACAAAAGCCACTGAAAAATTAATAGAAAATGGTTTATTGAGGGCTTCCATATACAGGGACACAAGAGGCTTCATGTTTTCAGAAGACTGCTCTTGCCTCAGGAAATGCTGCTGTTGCTCTAGTTTAAAGAGATTTACTTTTTAACACTGCTGAAGAAGCATCTCAGGTCCCAGTTACTGCGTGGGCACGTGACAGACGTCAGTTCCGATCATCTCTGGCTTGCCTGTAATTACCAGCTGATGAGTGCTACCACAGAAGTCAATATTTATGCTGCCAATACCACTCCCACCAAATGTGAACTCTTCCAGGACATTGTATCTAAAAGAACATCCCTTACAAATTATTTCAAGATGCCTAGCAGCAGATGGACCACAGACTTGCATCCTAAATGAAAAGTATCACACCAGGGCTGCAGGAGCAGGTGGGTGAAGAGAAGTTCATTACTGAGTATGAAAAGTCATGAACACCAAGTACTATGCACAGAATTAAAGCAACTCTACTCTGCATAAAGATTTTCCAGGCTTCCTTCCATACAGCAACACTTCATATCATCCAATGGTTTACTTTAGGGAAGTGAAAGTAAGCCATGTATGTACAGAACCAAACTAAATTTTCACATCAAAACCATCCATATCTTGACATTCATCCAAAGATCGACTGATCTCACTAGAATTTATTTGCAGCGACTGTGCTAGTTAGACTAACATGTGGTACTTAAATTTTTCATCTATATTTACCAGGTTGTTTTCTCAGTTTTCAGCTGGAAAGACACAGACATTTCTCCACAAAAATCTCTGCCAGGTTTGTGGTAAAATTCTTTTGTTCTGAGAACACTTACATTTTCTTCCTTTTCTGTATTTCAAAAGCTAAAACATAACTTTTAGGTAGGTTTTTTTCCCCTCCTCTTTTAGTCAAGCTTATTTTGGCAGATCATGAATCACCAACCAACACTGCAACTCTTACCTCCTTTCATCTTAAGAAAGAAAAAAACCCAAACTGAAAGATGTATAAATTGAGGCTCTTCTCCTCTCTTTGCTTTTCATTCTTTTCTTGTATCTGCTAGAAAAACTCAGTGCGTATTTACATCTATGACTATAATCTGAAGAAACAAGAAAAGAATTACTAATACTGAACTTATGCCACATATTAAAAATAACAGATACAAATCTTAGGAAAGCCTAGGAGAATTAAGGTGCTAATTCATACACAGTTATACCAAAACTGAACTCCTGGAAGCACTTCTTGGCAATGAAATCTTAAAAAAAACCTCAAACAAACAAACGTACGTATGCCTTGAATTCACCTTCTTCCAAACTAATTCTCAGAATCTAGCCAGGAGACATTTCCTGAGGTACTGTAAACAGCATCAGTGTTATGTCTGAGCAATTAGATTTACATTTTTTTCTAGCCCTTTTTGCCTAGGGAATCTTGCGAGATTAAAGGTATTAATAATAACGTGCAGCAGTGGCGAATCCGGAGAGCAACACTGCTTTTGAGTTGTTCCATGACTTTGCTATAGAGACTACAGACACAGTGCACACAACATAGGATACAGAGTATCCTCATGTACAGCTACGGAGGCAGGCTGTCACTGCTTTAGAGTCTAGCCTACTTCTACTTCCAACAGGGCTAAGAAAAGCAGCAGGTTGTTAGAATAATTTAGAATCAGTTTTAAAATGCCTTCCTAGAAGGTGCTTATAATTTTTCAAGTCCCTAAAAATCCAGTGCAAATGCTTTGCAGCCGAATGCAGCAGTATTGGGTTGCCTCTAACCAACTAATACCACCACAGCTGCTGAGAAGAAATTCTCAAACACTTCCCTTACTCCATTTCACTACATAAATCTTTCATGAGATCACCATTTCTTCCCAACACATCTCTCTATTGAAATAGCAACTGATCTCAACGTTAACTCAGCCCACAATCAGCTGGACAGTGTTGGACCACATACTCCCCTCGCTGCCTCTCATGGGGCAGCAGTGAACACTCGGGGCAGGAGATGGAGCATGCAGAAGTGTGCCCCTGAGAGCACTCTCCAGAAATCTGCTGCTCAGGAACTTCCCATGCCAGAGGCTGTGTCCTTGTATTGTCCTATAGTACCAACTACATTCCATGAGTTTCATAATCCAACACTTCTTTTTGCAGAGTTTACTGATGCGCTTCTGGAGTTCCTCACCATTGGTGCAGCATTTACCTTAGAAAAACAGCTATTCACCATCAGCAGACTAGAAGATTTCACCGTTTACTTCCAAGGTCACTGACAACAATCAACTCTGTTTCTGTCGCACAGATCAGGCAATATGTCCACCATTCCCGCAAACACAGTTTTTGTTTATTCATTCAAATCCTGATGCATGACTGTCTGCCCAGAAGCTTGGCGCAGCACTGCCTTCTCTACTGAAAGGTGAGACTGTGCTATGGAATCTCATGGCAGTAAACACTTGCTGAAATTATGGCAGACTAAACATCAGCTGCGAGGATTCAATAACTTCAGTGTTAGCAAACATCACTAAAAAGGCTGTGAAAACCCAAGGGGATGTCTGACGGAAATTTTGCTGCTAGGTTCTTTGCACAGACACTTTGTCCTATTTGATGATAATATTTTTCACCACATTTTGTAGTAACACAATTAAGTTCAAATAAAAACAAATGAATGCCACTGATCTCACAGAAGCTATTTATTTGCCAAGGTTTCTCTCAAGTATGTACACAAAAATAGCTTAGAAAAGGAAATACTAAAACCAAGCAAATAAAGATTCCATTTTTTTTCATCAAAATGAATACTAATTTAGATTCAGCAGATGAATCTGTTATTTAATTCCTTTGTTTGCAAATTTCTGCATGCTACCTAGAGAGGCTAACAGCATTAGGAAACCTTAACTGAGGATTTTCTAGAGAGAGAATGAGTGTTTTTCAAGGTAAAGTTACTGTAAATTACCCCCAAATAGATGTTATTATTTGTTGGCTAAATATTTAACAGCACTGGTATTTAAATCTGAATGAATGATCAGGCGAAGAAAAAAAAACTTCAGCCTATTTGTTATGCACAGAATTCCAAAAAATGCAAACAAGGCTCCTCAGTAAATAAACTGAGTTACCACGGGATATGGCAGAAGACACTCTTGAGAATCACAAACTGAAAATAGAGCAGAGGAAAAAATCAAATATCATAATGATGGAGGTTAACAGTGGGATCCTGCAAGAAACTTGAAAAGAGGTCTAAATAGACGACAATATATGCTAATGTTAGTGAATTATTCAGGATAAAAAAAGCCTGAATGTAAACAGTTGCAAGAGATCTCAGAGGAATGACAGAACAATTAAGGGCAAGAAGAAAGATGGCACCATGAAAAATGCAGAAAACACACACTGAGAAAAACAATCCTAACTGTACCTACACGATGATGGCCTCTACCACAGTTATTAAACTCAAAAACAAATGTTGGAATCACTGTGAAAAGATTTTGAAATCAGCAGCTTAATACCTAAACGGCAGTTAGTAAGACAACTAGAATACAAAAACAATTAAGAGAAGCAAAGAAGCAGAAAAATAGAACTATACCAGTACATAAGTCTGGGGCAGGCTTTTACCATCTGCACTGCAATTCTAGTTATGCCCCCAAAAAACCAAACCAAAAGATAAAAGAGAACTCGAGAAAAATATACAACAGAGAGGAGAATGTAAAACAAATACAGTTATTCACTATTTCCTAGTACATAAGACTGGTGGGGAACAGGAAAAAGTTACCAGGCACGCAAAAAGAAAAAATTTTTGCAGCACACACTACTTGGACTGTGATGCTGCCTTTCCAGGAAGGTGATCATCAAGGTGAGAAATCTACATATGGCCAAAAGACGGCTAGAGAAATAGGAACTAGGTCGAATGGCAGTAATTTGATTAGCAAGTTTCTAAGCAGTGATTTGGATTGCTAGATGCTGGGGGAGCTCATCAAGCTCATTCCACACAGATTCTTCTTGTACATTGCCCTGAAGGACCATGTGCTGAGGAGTGCTGCAGAGGCAGAGTTTTGTGCTGGCCCTGCAGAGACATCCATACTCTTTAAAAAAACAGAAGAGGAAGAAAGATTATAACAAGGTTATAACTCCCTCTTTCCTTCATTGTATTACTACTTATTTATTGTTTTAGAAGATGCAGGAACAGGCAGGGAGAAGTATGAAACATCCAGTGTCTTAAAAAGCCATTATGTAATAAACCTACAAAAATTTTTAAAAAGGTGGAAAGGAAGACAAAATCTGGTGCATTAACTGTGAGCAGTTATCTTCCCTTTCCTCCTACGGCAGAGGACTACAATGTGCATTAACTTGGCGATTTGCTAGTCCCAGTAAAAGGTATTGAAACCTGACAGAATTATTAAAGCAAAAGAAAAAAAAAATCTTCTAGCCTACTTGGTACGCAGAGATTTCCAAAAATGCCAGTAAGACCTCTCATTAAACTGAGTTAGCATGGGATAAAGAAAAAGAGACTCTTGAGGATGAGAAACTGGAATAGTCACATACAGAAATGACACATCATTGGCTTTAAAATATATGACTACTACCTATCTATTCCTGTTAGAACTATGCAGCTCCTAAACAGCAGATCTATTTATTTCTCAGTCTGACACAGAAAATTTTTATAAAAGAGCCAAGTCTTGATCATTAGACCAACTTATTTGTTAGCTCTGCATAGGAGGATGAGAGGTTTACAGGTCTCTCAACATTAAAACTCTTACTGGGAGTAAAAAAAAAGGATTTCAGGAAAATACAACAGGATGAGCATAACTGGTGATCACTAACTAATACAGAAATAATTTCAAGGGTAGGACACAACAAAATAAGAGCTTGAACTAGGAAACAAAGTGTCATAAAGGGAGATCTTCCAAAGAACAGCAGAAGGAATAAATAATCAGCAGGAATGCACATTTTCTGTAATTGTGACGGATTATAAGATATGAAGGAAAAATGTAATATTAAACTTCAAAGCCATATAGAGGTCATCCAAACCATCCCAATAAAGGGAAGAAACCAAGCCAACCAGTGTTATCAGCCAGAAGGCCTATGCTTGGAGAAAACAGCGGAACACAAAGCTCTACTCCTCAGAGGCCTTCTTTTGTTCTGGCCTTTTTTTCCCTATTGTAAACTGGAACAAGAATAAAATCTTTCAAACACACCAGAAGAAACAGAATTGTGTAATCTCTGGAAACAGGAAATTAATTCTACAGCAGTTTTTAAAGCAATAAATAAGAATGCTAAATTTCATTTAGTCAAAAGCCTTCTAAATAGCCTTATGTGGAAGAATTTGTGGTAATGCTATTAGTGTCACTGTTGACATAAAACAGCATACACATGGCTAAATATGCTTTTCCTCTAGAATCACAAGTTAGCACGATACCAGAAATAAAGGAAGAATCACAGAAGTGAAAAATACTAAGTTTAGTTTACTCAAATTTCATTCCATCACCTCCCATACAAAAGCAACATTTTTACAAACAAGCCAAATGGAGTGTTGCATTAACGGGTTGGTTAATTCATTAGTGCTCCATAAAGTCAAAATTGTATATTACATGCAAAAGAAATTGCTTATTAGCAACAACAACATGCTGCACATGAGCACATACGTTAATAAGCTGCATGGAAAAATAAAAGATCTAAACAAAAATAAAAATCTAGGAATCACAGCTTCCAGAAGTAGAATAATGCAAAGTGCTCTTGATCATCCTAACAACCACTAAAGAGTAAACACAGTTTACCACTGCATGTTCTAAACACTCATATGAGGTTGCAGTCTCAAGAGAGTGACCATCAGCACTGGAATGCAGTCAAGCTTATTAGCAACATTCAAGGTGTACAAGGATGCATACATTTAGTAATGAGATTCTGCTTAATCAATTGTTTTGCATATGTTTGGTAGTTACAAACACTCTCAAAAGAGACATTTCAACCTAAGCTGTTCTAGCAAAAAATCCAGCCTAGCTCCTCCACTGTAACACCCAGAGCTCTGCACTGATTTATTTATTTAAAGTTAAAAAGAAGGTTTTAGAATAGGGTTTGGAAAGCAATGGGCAAACACTCAGCACTGCAAAGTACCTGGATCTCAAGGACTGTTTGATTCAGCACTGCAGAGTGAGGTGTTAGATGAAGCCAGCCATAATTGAGAGCTAGCGTAGTATTTAATTACAGCTCTAACAAGCTGGGGGAAAAAAGAAAGAAGTTAAATTTCAAGATTATTAGGGAAAAGAACTAACCACTTTGGTTGTACCCAGCAGCAACAAAGCCAGCTGCCCTTTGAACACAGTACCAGTCCCAGGCTCACTGCATTACATGTATTCTAAGGAATGAGTCCCAGAGAAACTGAAATTCACCAGAACTAAGATTTGTGTGAATGCTGCTAAAGTATTTTTTACTAATTTCCGTCTATTTAACATGATGTCTGTGACCAAGATGTGGTCATTAAAATGTTACACTAATACCAGAAGGCAGCAAGCCTGCTGCAGTGAACACTCCCCCAACAAGCAATGTGCTGCAGTGAACAGGTCTAGGAGCTGCCCCAACAGACTAAATAAAGCTCTAATAGTGACAATGTAACAAATGCTTTCAGTGTTGTTCTTATCTATTCCTCATGTATCTCTTGCTTCCAGTACCAGTGTCCTGGGAGCAGCTGGGAGTGAAATAAACTCCCTCCTGTTTGGCCCAGTGACAGTTAAGAAATGATAATTCAAAGTTTATTTTAATATTAAGCTGCTTCAAAGTTTGGTGCCTGATGCAGCTCAGGCAGAAGAAACTTAAGAGAGAGGAAGGTGCTACTGGAAAAAGATCCCCCTCCTTGGCACACACAGTGTCAATCACACACACCTCCTACTCATTTTCAGCTCATGGTGACTTCATTTCAAACATAGGTTTTTGATGCTAAATAAATGAGTAGCATCTGGTCTTCTCCAAGCTTTTTCTAGGAGAAATTCACACCTTTAGCTTTAGAAATATTCCCAGTGCCGCTGAACACTTAAATAATAGAGATTTGGGCTTATTTGGCATAGTGAAATGGATTTGACCGTACTTCTGGGTTCGAAAATTTTTGTGCTTTATAACGCCTGTGCCTTCAGACTGGCATGGTCACCTTCATCCCATGCATTCCAATACTTCAGAAAGATATGAAGAGAAAAGAACTAGGAAAAATATCACACAACCTGTTAGTTCAAGATCATTTACTTTTCTGTACTGACATGGAATGCTGTGCTAACTAAGCTGTGCCACTGTAAAGATACTACTTCCCATCCATTTTCCTCTCCTATATGACTAAGCTGTTCTCACCTTCCTCATCACAGGGAATACAAATTAAAGACTTTCATTCTTCTAAAATCTTTTTTCTTACACCAGCTTGGCTGACAATTCAGCTCAGCTTTCCAGCTAATTTCATAAGACAGCATATGTTTTTTCGGGACCAAACCTGGCTCTCGCTGAGCTGGATGGCGTTATCTTCTATTCACTTTGAGGGGGAGAAATATCAGATCTTTTTCAGTTCTTTCACACATGCACACAGTACTTCAGGAATATGAAAAGAACTATCCATATAATGTCATAACTGGCACTTACACTGACGGATTTATCAACTCACTGCTTCAATCATAAAGAAATACTGGAAGCATAAAACTGTCTTTCGGAAGACTCTCATCTTCCTGTATGAGAATGCTTCATTCATAATCTTGCCTAGCTTTTCCTCCATTCCCTACATTTACAGATATTTTCACTTCTTAAATGGAGATATTCACAGCCTATTTTCTTGCTTTACAGTAGTTCTGCATTTAAAAATCAGTATTACACCTTCTATTCTCTGTACATACACTTAAGCCTGTCACTGCATAGTCATTTGATAGAGTTCAGCAGAGGTCACAGCAATTACTTTGCTACTTCTCAAAGTTACTGGTCATCTGCAGAAGGTATTGTCCTGAAAAATCACATGAACACAGCTAATACTGTTTTCAGGTTTTTTAACTAATAAAATTATGTATGTATAAACTTTAGCAGACTTGAGCATCTGCTAATCATAAAAACCCTAGGCAAAAGATTGAGGCACAAAGATGAATAATAAAGTAGGAAAATGCATTGGAGGCAATGCCACTTATGTAAAGAAGAGTGTAACACTATTAAGAAGCTATTCCCTTAACTGTGAAGTGAATTTAAGTCCAAAATAATCAAGATAAGAAGGGGAAAGGGATTAAAAAACCCCAAGCACTAAGCACAGAATTTTTTTAGAACTAAAGATGCTTTGCAGAAGGTAGAAAGCTATTTCCCTTATTGCCCTATGTTCAGTATTATGCTTAATAATATTACAAAATTATAGTTGCAATTCTTTGACAGCCTTTTTTCAGCAGAACTTTCTTTTAACCTTTGGAATATTTAGCCGAGTAAAGAAAAAGCTAGTCACACAAAACTCTGGTATGACCATGGGATAACACCCAACATTTGCTGCAAATTTGCATCTTTCCCAGAAACCACAAGCATGGTATTCATAGCTGGGTTGCTTTTCCATTGCATTCCCCCCAGACATTTAATTATTAAGGCCAATTGCCTCCAAAGCTCCACACCTGAGTAACAAGAGCTCAAAGGCCAAACACAGGGATAAAAACCTTTGAGTCACGTCCATTATATCCATACATTTAATCAAATTTCATTTTTCACGTGGTCAAGTGTAAAATGACAATACAATCTGTGAACATAACCTCTTTTGTGCAACCATATCAGCTCACAGACGTAACAGAAGCAGGCCACAAAAAAAAGGAAAAAAAGAGGTGGTTAGAAATAAGGTGGAAGAAATTTGAATTCTGTCAAAGAAGATGACAGATGCTTTTACAGAGTACCAGTTCACTCCTTCGGGGCTGCCTCCACTGACAGAGTAGCCCAAGAGACCTTTGAAGCAAAAGGGGACTCAGCCAGTCCTCTACCCACCTCCTCTCCAGAAACTTAAGCAGAAGATGTAACAGTCTATCTGTCCTGACCTCTTTCTTTTAACCTTAAATATTCATCACACTGAGTCAATGCCTGCTTACACTTCCACTACTTTGGTTTTACAGATGCATGAACATAGGTAACGAGATCTTCTGCAGCTTTATGTCGGTGAACTACATGGGAGAAACACTAATGGGTTCTTCACTCCGAGTATTTACGGTAGTTCAATGGTACCTGTCCACATTTTTACGGGTTTGGTTTCCACGTTCAACAAGCTGCAAAGCTGCTTTTTGTTTGTTTGGGGTTTTTTACCCATAGAACTCTCAAGATTTCCCTCTGTCAAACACCGGTTAACTCTACAACAGACAACATCAGAACTACCTGGACTGGAACATCTTCATACGTGATGGAAACTACCTCCTGAGAGATGTGCATGCAAGCGAGCTGAACACTGCTCATCAATTCCCAGGTCTTAGCTGTCCTGAAGAGCAGTTTCTCAAGTTAAAAGGTCAGAACTTTGACTCTACACTTTCTACTGCAGCTAAAACAACCAGAACAATAAAATACAAGGAACAGAAATGGTTTCAAACACTTCCAGATTCAAGATGTAAACAGACATACAAACCTTCTCTAATGGCTTAATTATATAATCAATTTATATTTTTTAAATTCTGTCAGAAGTTTGGTCAACACAGGTCATGACAAGGCAAAAACTAAGAATATTTTAATACCAGGAGAATCTTCAGTGGCAAATAGAAAAATGGAAATAATTCCTGTGACTTATTTCTCACCAGTTGCAGCAGAGCAAAGTGAGGGAAAGGAAAAACAAATTTACTCTTGAATGAAAGTATATACCCACAGCCAAGATTTTGAGATTTTCATTGCACTTCTGAAAGAAAAAAACAGGTTCAGCTTAACTTGCATATTCAGACTTAACAAGTAACACTGAAAGATAACAGGGGCCTTTGACAACTCCTCTCTCACCATGTAACTAAGTACTGAGAGTACTCTTTGACATACAAACACCCATATGCTTCATTAGCATGATTTTGCTTTTGAGTCACCACATTCTAAATTACCCTCTTGGTTTTTTTTCCTTTCACTCGATGGATACTACTAAGGCAAATATCCACATTGTAAAAGTCAGGCATAATGCTGGGTTCACAATCTCCAGGTAGGTTTCAGATACAAAACACATACAATTTACATATAGAGAGAGAAATTACACTAGTGCATTTATCATGAGTAATTAAATCACGGTAATTACCCACTTTGTTTCAGAAATATAACAAAAGAGAAGGAAAGAATCCTTAAGATACAAAAGCCTTTGCAGTTTACCCTGCTTGTTAAAAACAAGCCAGATATTTACTTTAAATCCAGATCCTGATAGATAATTATAGTTTCTTCTTCTTGAGATCCCAGAGTGACAATTAATGAATCTCTTGTGCAAAACTGAACAAGCAGCTCTCAGTTCAAATTATCCGTCTTTCAGGAGTATTTATTTTGCCTAGAGTCAGCTGCTGGCACAGGAATGCACATGATACTGCAAATCTCAGTTAAACAGGCATTAATGGGCTTCTAATAAAGCCCAGGACTATGAGTAGCCTATTCATTCCAAATAATTTCTATGACAACATACAGTCCTGAAACATGATGGGTTTGATGCATAGCCATACTTCTATTTATAAGTTTCACTCTCCTCTAGCATCACAAAAAAAGCCTTCTGGCACCAATCAGTATGACTGTCAATCAATAAAAACTGCAACCGTATCCAAAAAACCAAACCAACACAAGTGTTAAGAAATTACAAAAACCTAAGAAAAATCAGTAATTCATCAGTACAGAAGTTCACGCAGCCAGGATCCTAGCCCTAAACAGGTTGATAAAAATCACTTACCTTGAAGAGAATGTGGGCCGAGGATCCTACCCCACAGTACAGTTTAACACTGACACCCTGACCACAGGGGCCACTGGCTTTGGATGCCACACATATCTTTAGTTCACCTAAACCAAATTGTGCAACTCCTCTCTTCCTTCATTGAGCCTTCTCCACCATATAATCATATCCAGACATTCTTCTTTAAGTAAAACTATATTCATACCAGACACATGAAATTGTTTCTGCTACAGCTCAAGGCCGAGACCTGCCCTGCAGGAAAAGTTTAAATTTGTGTAAAATGGTCTTACCACACATTGTTTTAAGGGATCACGAATCACCATCCTGACAAGTCTCACACTGATTTCAAGAAATGGGAGGTTGTCATAACAATTTTATTTTAGGAAACAGAATTGAGTAGAATACTTTGCAGAGTAAGTCACAGTAACTGGATTGCAAGTTGCTAAACAACTGAGAAAAAGAAACATCAAAGACCACCTACCTGGTGAATGCTAAAGTCACCTTTACTGCAGCACAGTTAGCTAAGTCAAGGGTGTTTACCTGTGTCAGCTTTGTTTACATTAAGACTAGAAACATCGATCCAAGTCTTTTCCTGCAAGCTGAAAAACAATGCCAGCTGTCTCCAAAGCCACAAATAGTTCTATGAACTGAAGCTGAAAGCTTTCTTGCTGAGTTACTGCTCAGGTTTGTGCCATAATGGGGAGGCCATGAGAACTCTGGGAGAGATTGAATTCTTCTGCTTCCATTTACAGCCAGTTCCAATAATCTATCTTCAACTAAGTTTACAATGAGATTAAAATAATGACTCAGTCATCCTATCCTCCCTCTTCACACACAAATTACTCTTCTCTGTTTTATTATTTTCTCTTACACCACTGTCAGCTGTTCATATCAGCTGACAGAGATTTCCTGAAGGGCTCTTTGCTTCTTTAGACTTCAAATGCAATGGAGAGTGGAGATTGCATCATATCAACAGTACCACCTTAAAATGGCAAAGGCTAAAACCATGACAAGTAGAAAGTTAAAAACACAGATGTTTCCACATCTGCTTAACAAAGGGACGTAAAATACCAGCTAACTAAGCCCCAAAAGTACATATATATTGGTGCTGGAGAAAGCAGAACAGAATGCTCACTTTGCCCCTCTCGACAAACCCGTCTCTTGATACACCACTCCTCAGGCACATCAGAAATCCAAGGGTTTTCAAAGAGCACCGTGAATCATCTGGAGCAGACACAAACTCTGGGGGACTGCACCTTCCAGCACAAAAGCAGCTGATGTGCTGCAAACCTAATTTAATTTTGACTAGCTTATTCTGTCTATGGCTAAATACCTTCTTGCTCACATCTATAGCTTGTACTGCCACCAGAGCTGTACAAGCATTCCCACAGGAGCCTACAACAGGCACACTAAACCCCTTCCCTTACACACACGAAAAGTTCTCAGTTCCACCAGGAAAACAACTTCTCTTGACTTGTAAATGAACTTAGGTTTTATATTATAATTCATATTACTTCCCAGCTAACTATGCTCCTTATGTCCCTCCTGCTGCTTTCTTTCTTACGAGGATTAGATCAAAGAAATAAAATAGTTCAGCTCAATGCTTTCAGTATAAATACTCAGACTCAGAATAACTGTATGTACAAGTTGCCTAATACAAACCAACAATGTGTCCTCTACATGAAAACCAAAGCAAAGGGCACACTTAAAGTGCGTCTTTTGACAATCAACTGATCAGATGGACAAAGGAATAGACTTTGAGGTGCAACAGTTAACTATTCACTAGTTAATAAGATAGCTCTAGAAGTCATTAAAGTTTCTCCTCTGTCTTAAAAGCATTAACTTTGCTCACAGTATTAATATACAGCTTGTTTTTGTTAGCATCTACAGGTCAAGAGTGCACCTCTCTCCCAGTCATTCCAGCCCAGTTACATAGGCTTTGTTTCACACTGGGGATTGGTCTCAGGGCACCTCACTAGACTCCCTGCAGATGATGCTAAACTGGCACACACAGTTCAAGGAGACACCTAACACATGCCAGCTAGCATTGGTCCTTCAGTCCAGATGACCAAACGAATTAATCTCCAAAACACATACAATGTGAACATGAAATCCTCAGCACCTACTGTTTACCGCTACAGATGTCCTTCTACTGTGCCACAGCACCCGCTACAGCAGACACAGCCACAAAAATCAAGGTTAAAATTTAACTTTTCCCTGCACTATTTGAGTGAAAGAGGGAAAACAATCTTGTTTGAAGAAGGGAATAAAACAGGTGCTGTGTTGTAACAGAGGCTTAGATCTGTGAATAGGCACAAGAAGTCTTGTCATTTGGATCCTAATGAGGCTCCTCGCCATGAGGCTGGCATGCCAAGGAAAGATAAGAACAAGCAGGTATATAATGCTGTGCTGGGTCTGGCTGAGCTGGTAAATCCTCCTCACAGCAGCCCTCACAGTGCCGTGCTTTGCACTGGTAGCTAGAAACACCATATAACTTTTAACGCACCAGTTTTGGCGGCTGCTGAGCAGCACTTCCACAGAACCTAAGCTGCTTTTCCAACATTATTCTCTCACCTGCAGGCAGCAGGAAGACAAGATCTTGGGAGGGGACACAGCCAAGACAGCTGACCCCAACTGACCAAGCGGATATTCCATACCATCTGCTCAGCAACAAAAGCTAGGAGAAAGGAGGAGGAGGCAGGGAGAATTCATTACTACAGTGTTTGTCTTCCAGAGCAATCACTAACACATACTGAAGCCCTGCTTCCCAAGAAGTGATGGACATCATCTGCTGATGGGACATAGTGGATACATATTTTATTTTCCTTTACTTCCACGCATGGCCTTTGCTTTTGCTTTATTAAACTGTCCTTATCTTGACACATGGGTTTATTCCATCTCACTATCTCCCTCCTCATCCTGTTGAGTAGGGGAGTAATAGAGCAGCTTGGTGGACACCTGCTGCCCAGCCAAGGTCAACACACCTCAAAATAAAAGGATGTATCCCTAAACAAAGTTTAAATTAACCCCAAGATACAATTTCTTACTTTAGACAAAACCTGGCTGCAATACGGACTCTTTCAACTTATGTGCCACAGTGCAGAATTACAAGATGACCAACTTGGCTGTTGAGGAAAGGACAAACTTTAATTCTCCTGCCATGTATTTGAATTCATTAATTAAAATTACTTTCTGCTTCTCAGAAAGGTGTTTCCTATTCAAGTGAATAAACACATTTGGGTTTATTTCTAGACATTTTCACAATGCTTATTTATTACCATCATTTTACATGTGAAAAAAATATAATCTAAGTCAGTCTACTTACCAAAGCAAATGGTTCTCTGTTTGTTTTTTTTTTTTTTAACTTGAGCAAATAGCAAGGACAAACCCATGCCCTAAGTTAGTAGATAAACATTTCAGGTAAATATAGTCTTGGCTGGAAAGAAAAACAGCTAGCTGAGGAAAGCAGCACAAAACCAGGCGGCTTTTGTAAGAAGAGAAAAACAGCAACAGTCTCTCTCTCAAACCTCCCTGCTTTCATTTCTAACAGCAGTAATCCAATAAATCTAGTTAAAACTGCTAAGTAACTGCAGTCTTAGTATCCTCCACCACCAAAATGGATAGATTCTCATCTAAAAATAAAAGCAGATAATATCAGTACCATCTGTTTTCCCTTGTCTTTTCAAAAGCACCATATTGTCAAATACCTCACAGACACAGGATTAGGGGCCAAAGGGTAAAAGGAAACACCCAGCACACAGAAAGACCACCTAATATATGGACTGCCAGCCTAATACCTATGTCCAAATATGCCTAGCTTCTATGCTTCTGCACAGTCTGAATTGAGACATTTTAGGAAAGCTAATGTTTTACTTTTATTGTACTTTTTTCTCCAGCCTTCTCTTACCTGGCAGGATCATTTAAAGGAGGCTCAGCAATATGAAAATTACCAAATTCCCCAATTCTCTTGAAGGAGCGTCTAACTTGCTACTGCTTTATGATACAAAAACAACTGTACCTTTAATCTGCTAGTCACAAGGAAAACAAACTGGTGATAAGGTTCAAGGTCATGGAAATTCACTGTAGCACATGCACCAAATCAAAGTGCTCACCTGCTGGTTTCCCAGTCTTGGTCATCCTTATCTTTTTCTTCTTTGGCATCTGAATTGTGTGGGTGTTTCTGCACAATCCGCATCCCACCAGCTTTCACTGGAATGAAAATTACATAGGTAACAACAAACCTCAGTCTAATCAGCGTTTAAGTGAAGAATGTTTTGAGGATGACCCACCCTGCTTCCCTCCTGATATCTTGCATAGTAATTTAATAGTAACTACAGTTTGAAAAAAAGGCCCAAAGTGCTAAAAAGTGGCAAGCCTAAAGAACAGCTACTTCAGGACCACATCTGCCGTTCTCTTTCACATGATGCCATCTTTGCTTATCCTGAAAAGCTGCAGCTCATTTTACCACCTGCTTCCAATGACATTTTAGAAAACTCAATTCTGTTTTAATTCCCCCTCCGCCCCATACTAACTTGCAACAGTCAGAAGAAACTGAGGCAATGACTTGCATAACACTAAACGAAAGACCACAAACCAAAGAAATTAACTTGCCGTTTCATATTAAAAACTACATCTATAATAATAGTATTTATACAAAGAAGTACTTCACAAATAGTGTAATAAAAAGCAAAATTTAGGAGGACTGTTAACTTGCATTTAGAACAGAGCTTTTTGTTTTGCAAAACATATCAGCATTTACAACATTTCAAATCCTTGCACCATTTAAGTTTTAGAAATGATGCAAACATGAAAGCAGCCCTTTGAAACACAAAACAAGAAGTGAAAGCGAATCCACTTATGTACATCACTTATCCACTCCAAAGTGCAATATAAAACAGGAACCAAGTCAGGCTTAGCACTGCAGCTAGTAAGCAGAGCAACAGGCAGCCTGCTCTTGATCTGCTTTTTGGTTCAATAGTGCACTTTTCTTTTTCTTCAACAATTGCTGCACACGCTTACAGAACAGCACAGGATAAGACGATGCATCTCGTTAGCTTAATTGGATGGGAAAACCACTGTAGTGGTCAGCAGTCAATAAAACCACTTACAAACAGGCTGGTTTCGTGTTTCACAGTGCCCTGACACAGTATCTGCGGTGAGCCTCGGCAGAGATGTCACAGCAGAGCAATCAGGATGCCAGAGCAGCACTTGGGAGAAGCTGAAGCGCTTGCTGGCAGGGCCAGGGAGGCTGCACTTCTGACAGAACTCCTGTGTCCTGCCACAGAGGGAGCAGGGCACCTCACAGCAGTTCAGTGCTAACCCCAGAAACCTAGACAAAGGTCTAATTCCCAATTCTTAACCAGGACAGCAATGCAAAGGCCACTGCTGTACATAAATTTTACAGCCTGGGTGAAGGAAAGCAGGAAAGAGAAAGTGACCCATTCCAGGAGAAAGTGAAAGCTCCTTGGCCCTGTCTTTTAAAAACAGATTTTAAGCTCTGAGTGATATTTGAATGATAAACTTCTAATTCAATAAAGGTCATTAACTAAAGACAGGTAATCAACAGACAAACTCAAAGAAATATCTTTTAAAACCTATTGAAACTGTGTCCTCTTATCATGCACTAATAAAACCCCAAACCCAAACCACTAACCATTTTGTGTTCTCTCTCCAGAGTAAAACTTTAATTAGTGAAGCAAAAATTAAAATTCCAATCCATTTTTCTTGATTCAAGCTCCTTAGAAATTTAAGTTTGTTTGCAAAAGCAAACACTGAGTTCTGTCAAGTGCAGTCTTGTTTTAACATCTCAGTTAATCAAAGTACTGCTACATCATTGCACAATCAGAACTTTTTACTTATTTATTTCAAATTACTTTTTGTGGAAGATGCTGTCTCCACAGCAACATCTGCCAGGGTTACAAACAGCAGCTCTGAACAATACACACACTTCCATGTCCTTCAACATCTAACAGAAAACTAGAGCAAACAATACCTGAAGATTTAGTGCTAATTTAGATCTAAAATGTCTCTCCTCTCATATTGCATATCATCAGGCCACCAGCCACTCCTTTTCTCTTTATCTGTCACTGGAAAAGATACACAGCTAACACATTCAGATTTGCCTGTATGCAGAATTAACAGGGATTAAAAAGCAAATAACCAGACAACTAAAAAGGTGTAACAGTGACTAATGCAGCAACTTAGAATTGTAAATCTGATTTTTTGAACTAATATCAGCAGGCCTAGTAGACAGCTTAAAGTACTTTGGTGCATAATTGAATTATATTTAGCAATCCAAGGTTACTGTGCAGAAGAATCCAGCGAACAGCCACAATAATCATGTGTATTTGTGAGACCAGAAGTGAAATAATTAGATAACATTCTGTACATATAGCTGATGTACATATCTGCCACCCATGACACTGCATGCTCATACCCAATCCAGTTTCAAGAGATTTAGTTTAAGATAAATACCCTTGCAGCATAATTCACCTTCCTTTTCAAAAGGTATCAGCTAAGCTATACTACCTCAGGATGTGACAACAGAAGAAATTATTACATCCATGAAGCTAATGAAAAACCCACTCAACATTTGTGAGATTTTCTTGGGAGTTATGAGGAATCCTCTATTTCCTACTTGCCTAGCACTTACTACATAATTCTACAGATGCTTACGATGGTGATTTTATCACTTAAAAGTCATCCTTAAAAGAGCTCAGATTTCCCTATCCTGCAAACAAAGGATTTAAATAACTGATAGACCACCTTCCAGAACACTGTCAGAAAGCAGTGTCCAGAAGTGGATGGTGTCAACGAGCCTGTGTTGGGATTAGGAAGAAAGCAGCTCCTATGCTGAAGAGCAAGTGCAGCGCTCAGGTGCTAAGGCAGGAGAGGAGAAGGAATGGCTCCCTGGTGATGGCCAAGAGGCCCCAAGCCTTTACTTAAGTGTGAAATAAAGAAGGGATCATTTGCCAGCACACTGAGAAGAGCAACAAGTCCATCTGCCTCACTACTGAATACAAGTTTTGGATTTTAATTATCATCTGTCATGTTTTCCCCCCTCAAGAGGCAGACAGGACTACCTTTGTCAGTCCTGTGAATGCCAGCCTGTGCTCCTCATAAGGGTATGACTACTCCTTCTGGAAATGTATTAAACAACTGTGTTAATCAGTTACCACTCAAGCTGATCTGGAGCAGGGAAGCATTCTACTTTTTCTTCCCTGCCTCCACTGCTGGACTCCTCCGTTTGCGAGACTGAATTCTGAAGTAAACCCCCCTGAGCTGGAGCGGGTAGCAAGCACCTACAGAAGCGCCACAGGCCAGGGATGCCCCAGGCCCCAGCTCGCTTAAGAGTGCAGACCCGAGGCAGTCTTTCCCAGGGAAACCTCCCCGCTCAACCCAATCACCCGCTGGTCACGGCAACTGGAAAGGAACTTCTAGAAATCCAGCATACAACCAAGAGTCTTAGCAGCTTTCCTTTTTCTTGAGTATGGTATTCAATATTAACACAAAAATTTACTTCTTGTGTACTGCGTAATAATAGATTCCATTACAACGATAGGATGTATGAAAATGTGCCGTTGAACAAGATTAAGGGAGCATACATTAGTGCTCAACAAAGTAAAAACAGAAGACTTACTACATGCCTTCATTTCACAGAAATTGGCTCAGAGCTTTTTTTTTTTAATGTACGAAAAAGCACATAACTATTTTCACAAACCTATCATAAAACTTCATAAACTATTAACACAATCGCCTTCCTTTATCCCTCCACAGTAGGTACCGGATGAACAGCTAAAGCATAATTACACAGATCTCTTCAGAGAAACTGTACAAACCTACTCAGCAATGTATCATGGGCACACTTGATCTCACTGACAGGCGGATATTTAATAAAGATTAAGTTAGGGCCCTCTTAAATTTCAGAGGGGAGGTCAAAGTCGCTTCCTGCGCTGAGGTCTTGAGGCTTTTTTCCATTTCATTACCCTTTGTCTTTTCAAGTGCCTTTTCTTTTCCTCCCATGTGAAAGATCAATGCAGAGAGGAATGAAGTGCAGTCAGTAAGCAAGGGCCAACAGTGCAGTTGAAAAACAATAGATTTGTCAGTTTTGCTTTTAATTTGATGACCCAAATCCTTCCTAACTTTTCCACGTCCAACATACTCAGTAGGGTAAGATACATCTGTAATTACAGGTAGTGCCCTTTATAGAACTGCATGCAGCAAAACATGGGCTTTTAAGCCATTTGTCAAGAGATCCCCTATTCACACCTTTTCTTTGATAGAAATTTGCCTTGTTATTTATGAATAAAATTCCACCTGTTTTAATTTTTTTTAAGAATTTCTTACTTCCATTTTATTAAAATTTGTTTGCAGACTGATCTATTGCATTATTCTAATATTCAGGGATCTAAACAAGCTTGAGATAGAGGATTAAAACCTTCAGCCACTAGAGTAAATATATACTCTTGCTAGTCAAAACATGTCTTGTGGATTTTCCACGTTAGAAGACCAAAGGGCCAAACAGCTCAGAAAAACCTTCTTCCCAAAGCAACCTGAAGATATGGTAAAGCATTCGTTTTTTTCTGGCCTCAAAGACAGGCTCAGTGATCACCTTCCTTCCAAAGCCAAATTTTGTGCGCATGATCACAAAAAATAACAAAAAAAACCAAAACAAGGATGTCAATGATCTTAAACAGCAAATAGTTGAAGGTGTTCTTCAGTTCATTTGTGGGCCCATGTTTTACAAAGAAAAAAAATCCAAACTGAAATATTCTGACAGCAAAGGAAACCTGTACTGTACTCCAGTTGAGCTTTTACACTGTGCATTGCTAGTTTCTCATGTGGCCTAGAGAGGCTCACTTCAGGTCTTTTAAAAATTTCCAACAGTTTCAAAAGACAGGTTTTGAAGCCAAACTCTCAAACATGGAACAACATCAGAAAATACAGTTACAAGGCATCTTTGTTTCATCAGTGGTGTAGCTGGAAGACAGAGCTAAACCAATGTAACATCGTAATATCCCTCCACTCTGAAGATGATGTGTACCTGAAGACAAGCCAGCTCAAGCAGCTAGGGCAAAAAAAGCTGTCAACATTGGAAAACGATGCTTTGGTTTGCTCCCTGAAGCAGCTCAGCAGGAAGTCAGGTAAGAGCTAATGCCATGACAAGGGAGGAGGCAGGACTGGAATGACGGCTCAGCCAAGAGACTGACTTACCTGTACTGCTGAACTGTATCTGCCATGCAAAGCAAAGCCATTATTTCTCACTCCTATTTAGAAGAATTTCAGGTCCTCATTATAAAGAGCACACAATTCAATTAGGGTTCAACAGCTGTTTACAAATTTAGCTTTAAATCTCATCAATTGATCTGAATATAAAACTAGCTACCTTGGGAGTTTTTACTGAAACACCTAAAAAAAAAACCTCACCAACTACTCCACAGGGAAACATTAGACAACATAGGTAAAGCTGCTGATGCACGGACCAAAGTTTCCTTTTTTAAGAAAACTGTACGAAGCAAAACTAACAGTACGTGAAGGAACACGACAACTTCGATACTGCGAGGAACTGAGCCCCACCTGCGCACAGAGAGGAGCTGCCATCTCTGGACGGTGGCAGATGAGTGTCCCACTGGAAGCGACACACAGCTCCTACCCCGACCGCCCACTCGCAAACAGCAGCAGGGCGGAAGGCGACGGCGCTCCTTTGCCGAGCAGCTCTCAAGCAGCTTTACCTGTTTCCTACCCTGCCAGGCTCCAGGATCGCAGCCAGGAGCGCGCAGGCTGCTCTGGCACTCACACCGTGACGCTCACAGGCAAAATGGATGCACAGAGCACCCCTGGCCTGCAGTTTCTGTCCGCACCCAGCGTACACTCTGCTGGAACAGCCCCGCAGGCTGCGTGGGGCCGAGACCGCTCCGCTCCCCCTCCCAGCACCGCCAGCCCCAGGCGGCGGTTCCGGAGGCCTCCGCCGCCTTTCGAGGGCGGGATGCCGGTGAAGACATCGCTGTCTGCCTGCCGGGTCGGAGCCTGGCGATGCCAGGCTGCACGCACCCGATGAGTGTGGCCACAAGGAGCGAGCTGCTCGGGGACAGGCAGGGCAGGGAGCGTCGCCCCGCCACGGGGAGAGGCTGCCGGAGGGCAGGGAGCGCCGCGGGCGCCCAGGAAGGGATCCCAGCGCACCTCCCGCGGCCAGAGCGCCGCATCGCGCCTGAGCACTGGAGAGCGAGGAAACCCACCGGGGCTCGCATCCCCGGGGGCTCCAACTTCCCGGGGCTCACAGCCCCGGGCTCGCATCCCCGGCNCCCGGGCCCTGCCCCGGCCGGGCGGGGACGTGGCGCCCGCAACAGGCGGCCTCCGGTGTGCCGTGAGGGCCGTGAGGGCGGCGCGGGCGGCTCTTGGCGGCGCAACCCGCCCTGTTCGTGCCGTCCGCCCGGGGAAAGCGGCGCGGGCGGCCAGCGGCGCGGTCTTGAGTCGTCTGCGCGTGGACTTCAAATAATGCTCGCAATTAGTGGCTAATTGGCAGCTCGCGCCTTGCGCTTTGCTGTGCTCTGCCAAACCGCGTACGTGTGAAGCGGCGTAAAGAGAGCTGCGCTGGTTTTGGAGGGGGTAGAGTTAATTTTCTTCGCGACAGCTGAAATGGGCCGTGTTTTAGAGCTGTGCTGGAGACCCTGTTGATAACTCGGGGCAGTAAGTGCCCACCTTGCCTTTGCTTCGGATCTCAGTTCCTTGCTGTTTGAAATTACAGTGCTGATTCACATCGTTTTAAGGAAATTTTCGAACACTTGAGTTATGTTTTCCAAGTCATGTGGAAAGGCACAGAGCATAATATCTGAATGAATTATATTAGCAGCAAAGTGTAAACCATGCAGGCCATTCTGGTGTTCTTTTATAGTTTGAAATAAGAAAGCAAGTACCCTAAATGATGAGTGTATGATGTTTGAAAGTTGACCCTCCCTGCCTCCAAAGTGGTATAGAAATATTTCATCACACCTTTGTTATAGGGAAATTAATGTGATAATATTTAATTTATTTGCTATCACTTTTTGTAACAACTATGTTAGCATTGCAAAAATATGTGTGATGCGTAAATATGCGTTTTGGGGGGTTTTTTGCAGCAGTCCAAAATATAATCACGTCATTGTATCCTTAAGAGCGTGAATGAACAAATGTTGTAAAAATATTGTAACTAAGTTCTTACACTTTGCTGCTGGGTTATTTCAATTTCTTACACATGCAGCACTTCAGAGTCTCAGATTGTATTTTCAGCTCTGTCACCTTCTGTGTCGCCTAACACAAATTACTCCAATTCCCTTTCTAGTCTCTGTCAAAGTCTATCCAGATTATAATTTTTTTCTAGGGTAGAATTATGTCCTAAATGGAGATTTGAATGCTTTTTGTCTACTGTCCTCTGAATTTGAATTAAAATACTACATTTTCACTTTTTCTTGGTTTTCCCAGGTTTGTTTGCTTTGGATTTCCCTGTGCTGGTTACCAAAGTTGATAGAAATTTTTGCCGTTGCAGGTTTAAACTAAAGCAGCTGTTATAAAAATGAAATTAAAGAAAATGTGCTTTATGAGATTAAAACACCTGCAAGTTAATGATTTTTCTCCAAGAAACAGTAATAATTTCCTATTTAAGCACAAAGCTTTACTACATGAAGATACACTGGGAGGAAGTATTACATCAAAGATGTGCTTTGGCTGTTCTTGCTACAGCCAGCAACATTTCTTAATGTTATGGGAATTCGCATGTCGCCATTAACACAAGTGCTTGTATGAAGGCTTGCTGTGGCTTCGCAGCTAAAATACAACATCCATCCTGAGGATTTCTCAGAGACTCAGGGCTGAAATTTCCTGAAAGCACAGCTGTGCATCGGGTTTGGAAGCTGGGATCTCAAGGCAAACCATTCTAGTGCAGAAGGAGCAAGGAGTAGAAGAGGGGAAGGCAGATTGATAAAGGAAAAAATGAGGAACAGGAGGACTTGACCTGAGTGGACCAGGAGACAAGGTTCAAAAGTTGAGTAAGGGATGGCGGAGAGATAACATGAGAATTGCGAAGCAGGGAAAATACCATGGCAGATGGAAAGGAATGTTTTTCCTCAAACGGTGAAGTAAGAGCCAGAACTGGTTGGATAAGATGAGGATGAGGACCCCAGGGAGAAGGGGGAGAGGACTGAAGGTAGGTCAGCCAGGAGCAAGCATACAGAGCATCAGGCTTGTGGGAGGGCGAGGGAAGGATCTTTGCTGTTTTCCATCGTCAGGAGCTTCTCAGACCGACCTCTCTGTAGTTGTCAGTGCACATAATTACTCCTTTCCTCAAGTGACAGGTGCCTGTGCAAATGCTAAGTTTCTATGCTTGCAGAAGAATTATTTGGGTGTCAGTATGATACCATAGGATAGAATTTCTTTACAGATACTGTTTTCAAGAATTTCAGATATCATTTCAGATATCGTATACCAGAAAAGCAAAAAGGAGACAAAAATCCAAAATTAAAATAAATACATAAGTAAATAAATTGAGATTTGTAGAATCAAGCACCTAAATGAGGAGATACCATAAAGTTTGTAAGTGAGACTTCAATTTTGTGAAACAGAGTGATGGTTTCTTTGGCAGATGTAAGGCAACATGCATTTTCTAGCTAGTGGCAGTGCCATAATATTAGTAGCAGTCACAGCATCAGAGAATCGTTAAGGTTGGAAAAGACCCTTAAGATCATCAAGTCCAACTGTCAACTTAGCACTGCCCATGGAAGTGTTCAAAAATCTGTGGATATGGCCCTTGAGGACATGGTTTAATGGTGAACATAGTTCACCCTGGGCAATCTGTTCCAATCCTTTACAACCCTGTCCATGAAGACATTTTTTCTAATAGCCAATGTAA
>VZTG01008034.1:0-31372 GCA_013397845.1 Melanocharis versteri | reverse complement strand
TAAGGTCTGCCTGAGCCTCCTTTTCCCCAGGCTAAACAATGTCCTGCTCAATTATGCCAATGTACAAGAAATAGAGAGGCATTCTTAATGACAGGCAGTAAAATGCCAGGATTTTTCAGTCGCTTAGTCATTTCCAGCAGGCTGGTTGTTTGTACCAGCATGCACAAATGGCAGCAACAGTGGGAAACTTCATCGGAAAACAGGCAGAGTTTTTACAAAAAGTTGGCTGTGGAGTCACTTCCTTTGCCAATTCAGCCACGCCTGGTGCTGACACACTTTCCCCAGAGATTGTAGCAAAGGCAAGTCCCTACTGGAAAACGAGTGAATGACAGCATCACAGGGCACTGAAACGTAGCAGCACTGAGTAAATAAATCATGTTGTTTAGGATATTTCATGTTTTAACGTGTTTTGAAGGCTGCTGGATGTTTAAGAATATGAGTATTTTTGTGGAGGATTCCACCACATACCTCTTCAGTTCATGGGTAAGAGCTGGTAATAGACATCTCAAGTCTCTGTGACATTATCCAGCGCAACCAAGAAAGAGAACTCTCCAGCTACTACTAATTTTAACTAGAATAGCAAGCAGAAAGAAGCTACGTCTCTTGTGGTGATGGTGCAGGCAAAAACCCAACTCCCACATTAAAAAAAAGCCAACCAAAAATAGGAAAAAGCACTTTACAAATCCCAAAGGCAAAGTTAAAAAAAACAACCTGAAGAGAATAGTTAGGAAAATACGGAAAAGCATGCAATAACAGCTATTTTCAGTGGCAGTTGGGCCTTCACAGCACTTTTGACAGTAATACCAGGTTCTTATTTTTTGTGCTTTATAGCCCAAAGTATGTTCAGTAAGCAGTCTTTTTAAAAAATAAACAGTCTGTTGAACTATGATTAGGACACCATTTATGTCAGTTTTGAAAATGCTCACCAGTACTAAACAGATGGCTGTAGTTTTGGTGCTTTCACTTGGGGCCTGCAGCAAAATTTTGTGTTCTTTCTGAAAATACCGACACAAATAGAAAAGCAATTTTTAGGTTCAAGTCAACGGGAAATTATAATAGTGCAACCTAGGGCCACTCAGCATTTAAGAGGCAGCTAACTGCTTTGCCACACGACTTCTGCTGTCATTTCCAGCACACATCACATATGCACATGCATGCTGTAAATCCTGGAAAGGATGATAATCTGCTCTGTGTTTAGCAACAGGGTAGGCAAAACTCTTTCAGTGAACAGGGTTTTGCCCAATTTATAGACAAGTATGAAGTCAATGAAAACTACCAGCTAATTTTGATAATGCATCCAAGATAGTTTTGCCTGAAAGCAGGTAGTTGTTTTGAAATTTCGATTGGTTTATTTCAACAATGTGTTTTAAAATGTTGCTATTTTTAAAGATCAAAAGCCACGGAGGAATGAAATTATTTTCTCTTTTTGTCTTCTTATTTTTCTTTATTTTTTCCCCTGACGGTTAATAACAATATCCACAAGTTATCCACATAGTTCTAATCCTTTGTGACATTTTTAGGGTGCCATAATTTCTGAGAAATCATAAAACAAACCAAAGGGTTTACTTAGAAATTTGATCCTTCACTTTGACTTTTTGAGTTTGCAGATCTTTACTTGTATATGTTGCCACCGACTACTTAAAAGAATGGGCTTAGTCTGATGCAGCCTGTTGGGAAAATTCCATGCTTTTTTACTTATGTGGAAATATGTAAAGCTTTCAGCAAAAGTCAAATAATGTCATTTCAGTTCTGTGCCGCTTCTATGCCAGACTGAGGAAAGGGTGCTGGGTTTAGGACTATGGTTTGTAAGGAAATCTTCAGAGATTTTGTGGGCTGCCACCCAAAAAGGTGATTTTATAATAATATGCAGACCTGGGAAAATAGTTTGTGTAAGAAAACAAGCAAATAAATTTGGAGCAAGGAGCAATGTGCTTTAATAGTGATTTTTCACCCTTCCTTTACCGATTGTCATTGCATTGACTCATTAAACTCACTTGGGTTGCAGTGTACGCTGGTTTCTCTGTATCTTGATGATCTGATTAATTCCATGTTGTTACTCTAACTGTACTGCTACTCTGACAGGGAACTCAAATTCATTTGCTTGCTTGATTTACTAGTTCAGTTTTCCATGAAAACCCATAAAATTCATTTTTTTCCTTTAGAATTAGAATAATTTCCCATTGGGTCAAACATAAATTTGTTGAGTGTTAAAAGTTTCTGAATTGAATTACAATGGAGTTGTAAGACTCAAATGCTCTTTTTTCTTAGTGTTTTATTAGATTTCCTTGGAAATATTTCTGATAAAAAGTGTACTACAGGTCTATCTCACGAGAAAGGTAGAATGATGATGCTTTCAGAAAGAAATGTTGCAATGTTACATTGCCACTCTTATATTATACTGTCATAAAGTTCAGACTTCGGAGCTGTTATCAAATATTAAATCAGCATGAAAAACAATTTCTCAGTATGATGGATTACTGCTGAGATATGAATCAAATTCAGGAGGCTTGTAGCAAATTAAGAAATTGTTCTGTATGCCTTTTTCACAAAAGTAGTCTGTTATTCTGTTAATATCCATCTTAGCTGCAAGGACTGCCTTTTACATTTGCTCCTCCCCACTCTACAATATTATTTTTGCTGTTAAGTTTTAGACATGGTGCATGCTAGAGTGACATAATTTGTTGGAGGTTTCTTTTCTTTCAAGAACAGGTTGCTGTTTGCCATACAGCTGAAGTAAAAATTTATATTGAGTTCACATGAGAAATCTGCCTTTTAGGAAAACCCAGATGGGAACTATTATCACAATACATCCTCACATTAAGCTAAAATTTATTGCTTTTCATTAAATGAAAATAAAATTATTTATAAATGGCTCTACCACTACGTACTAAAAGGAAAATAAAGAGAATAAATGTCTGTGAGTTTCCAGAGGCTTTGTCTTGCAAAATACCACTGTTCATTCTTCCTCAAATGCAGTGCACTGCAGTTCTGCTTTAAAACTCTGCTCATGGTGATACTACCACAGAAGTATTCTGATATGGAAGATTAACAAAGCAATTTATGGATTCAATGGAAGAAAGGTAGAAGCAGGGGAGGAAGCAGAGGGAAGAAAGAGAGAGGGGAAGAGAAAAAAAGAAGGAAAGTAGGGAGGGATATGTCTGCTTCAACAGAGAAAGTAAATTCCATCTTTTGGAGGTTTTTTATCCAAAGAGACCAATATTCTGCATAAAGGCAGAATTTTCATTATCCACTGCCTTAGAATGGGTAAACGGAAGAACAGAAGATTAAGTTGCCAAAGCTGAACTAGTGGCAGAAATGAAAACAGAAGCCGAGCCCCTTGAGGCACAGTTCTCTCTCCATTGTCTCATTAGTCTGGGGCTTACTAAAGAAACAGTGTATTTTATCATGATAGAAAATGGGCACATTAGTGCTGCCCGGTTAGAGACAGTCTTGTTCTTCTAGCTCTGTAGACGACAAGGCTTCTCTCCATTTGAGATAAATGTGCCTAGCCTCTTGCAGTTTTGGACTCTCATCACAGCCTCAGGATCAGTGTGAGCGGGGGCTGTGATCGCTCCTGGGCGTTACTGGTGTTCATACCAAATGAGGCTCAAGAGAATTAGATGTTGCACTCGGCAAGCGGGTCTTACTCCTCTCTTCCTTTCTTCCCCACCTCATTCTGTTTTACTGATTGGGACCTGTGCAAGCTGTGCTTTTTCATAAAAGGAAAGAATTAATGTTGGTTCAAAAGTGAAAATAAAAAAAAAGTCAAGCTAATTTAGCTTCTTAGTGTTTACAAACACATTGGATTTGGTGGAGTTTTTTTCTGCATTTTATTTCTGAAAAGAGTTGGCATCAGAGTGTAGGGGTTTTGTGGTTGTGGTGGAAACTGAGAACCTGGCTAACTACAAGCTTTGCCGTAAGCACTCAGTGCAGAACTGATGGTTGCTTACTGGCCATATTTAAAGTCAGATACCATCTGTAAATAACATCAAACTTAATCAATTTCAGTATCTTCAGGTTCTTTCTAGTCTTTCACAGAAACTTTGTTGGCTTCAGAGGGACTTTTGGACATACACATGTAAGTTGACCTTAGCTTCTAGGAAGTAACTTCTTGAGACTGTAGGTTTGACTGCTACAGGTGCTAAAGAGCTGCCATTAGCACAACCTCATCATAGATCAGCACCTTCCAGTAACTGACAGGGTGATGCCTTTTTGCTTAGATACAAGCAGCCACTCCTAAGGCATGAGTGAAGTTGGTACTCAGCTTCCCATGGCACCAATACTTGACAGAGGCTTTTTGCCTGGCTCTGCTTTATCCTTCCGATACACCCAGACCTATTCTAAAAGACATTTTTTCTCCTGGAAGAGCCTTACTGCCTTAGTTTCAGGCCTAAGATTTCTGTTAACTTTGCAGCAAACATATCAATTGCAGAGTTCTGGTCTTTACACTCTGCATTATTTATTTATGTTCCTTCCAGAGAACGTTAAGTAATATACAACAAGAAATTATATATTGTGGCGTATATTTAGTCCAAATGTGTCTTTGTCTAGAGTAATGTAGTAATTTTTTAATCTTTGGACTGATCTGAGCACATATCTCAATTGTAAATCTACCCAATAATTTTCCTTTAAAAACACTACTTTATGTTGCAGAGAGAACTAATTGTTAAACAGCAAAATCCCTTTTCAGTTGAATTCTAGATGCCAGATTTCCAGCTATAATTCTTCACTCTTATTAGAAGGAGTCTCAGTGTGTCAACATTCTTATTGATGTTTTCTGCTGAATGCTTTGTTATAAACTGAACATAATTAAATGTAAGTAGACTGGTATTTCATCACAGCTCAAGGGTATAAGGCTAACACATTTTTTCTCCTGTTATCTCTCCAGTCCTCTTTCTTCTTACATGAAAAGAATGCAAAGTATCAGCATTCTTTAAGGTTGGGAAGTTTTATGACCTCTCCTTAGGAAGCAGCAGCATTTGAACAATGGTGGAAGGGCTGTTTTGCTTTTCAGATGTGTCCCAGAATTATGTCAATTTTAATGAGTATATTTTCAAAGTACTTGCTGGCTGTGAGCTAAAGGTTATAAGATGTTTTTAAAGAATGTATCTATATTTTATTTTTTCTTTGCACAAAAATTCAGTTTGTTTAGCAGTTTTCATTTTTTTCTGCTGTCCAGATTACATAATTTAAATTCTTATTTTGCTTTACTTTTTTTTTTGTTGCTAGTAATACAATTTTTTGTACTTTCCACAGAAATCTAGTTTTATGTTCGCCAGTTATGCTGTGTTAAGAATTTATAAAAATATCATTTGAGTATTTTTCATGCTTGTACTGTGCCAGTCTGGGATGGGGGTAATTCTCTTCATAGCTGCCCTTATGGTGCTGTGTTTTGGATTTGTGACCAAAGCAGTGTTAACATAGCAGTGTTTGGGCTGTTGCTGAGCAGTGCTTGCACAGCATCAAGGCTCTCTCTGTTTCCCACTCTGTGCCCTGCAGTGAGTGGGAGGAAGGGAAGTGAGCGGGTGTGTGGCTGCTTGGCTGTTGGCCCAGGTCATCCCACCGCAGTGCAGACTGCGAGAAGCTGAGTCCCGGCTTCACTGTGTCTTAGGAGTGGCTGCTTGTGTCAAAGATGATCACCCTGCCAGGTACTGAAAGGTGCTGACCTATGATGAGCCTGTGTTAGTGGCAGCTCTTCAGCACCTGGAACAGTCAGCCTTACAGTCCTGAATGGCTTCCAGGAAGATTTGTTCCCCAGCTTCTCCATACAGGGCTGAGTGGCCTGTTTTCTCCAGATCTTCCTTCTTGTCCCTCTTGAAGAGGGATGTGAAATTTACTTTCTTCTGTCTTCAGAAACCTATTTGTGATTGCCATGCCCTTTCAAAAGTGATAAAGAACTTGCAATGACAGCAGACAGCTCTATTGAATGCCCCTCATCCAGTCTCATATGCTGGCTTAAGTGATCCCTATCTCTGCTAGTTATCCTGTAGCATGAGTAATGCTTCAGTTGCACTGACCATTATTAGGTTCCTGGCATACCTGAGAGAAGAACATGTCAGTAAAAACTGAGGCAAAAAGAGCATTAAGTACCTCACCTTCTCTATATCCTTTGTCAGTCCCTGCCACCACATTTTTGTGTAGTACTGTTCTTTCTTCCCTCCCTTTCCAGCTAAAACCTGAGGACAATAGGCTGCCAGAGGCTTTCCACTTCCCATTTCACTGCCTGAACTGCATTTCATGAATTATCAGAGGCAGTACCAGCCACCAGGCAACATACTGACATTGCTTTCTGGAAGAAATACTATCCCGGGATCTTGAATCCCAGCAAAATTGAGATCATGATGTTGGTCTGGTAATAGCTGAACTACCAATTTGGTGTTACAATTTGCAAGCCATGTTACAAGGCCATAGGGAAGAATGACTGATACTGCCAGGTCACGGAGATTGTGTATCAACAAGCTCATTGAGGGTCACCACCATCATTTATGGACACTGTGCAAGGGTAAGAGGTGGGCTGAATGGATCATTGTGAATTCATCACATTCTTTTGTCAATATCTGTCCTAGAGGACTAACGGGGCTCATAGTCCTCTTTGCAGAAACCTCATTTATTATTTTTTTACAGGCCATTTCTTTCCAATTCTACTGATTTTAAATTCTTGGCTGTTACAGTATTCCTGGTTCCCCCTGAAGGACAAGTCTGCTCGAAATACTGTCTCTTAGGGTCATCCTGAAACAGCCTCAAGTTTACACAGGTTACCTGAGAAAGTTTTGCCTCCCCAAGCTACCTCATCGTTCTGTCCAAAGGTTAGTGCTTCTTCCTTGCCCTTATCATCTACTCCCTATCATCCTACTTGCCCTCTTCCATGGCACAAACTTATCTTGGTTTCCAAACCTGTGTCTGACACAACAGTTTGAGAGTTTATAACCCTAAAAGACAGTGCTCTGCACTGAAACTGAACGGCACTTTTGCTGTCTTTAGCAGCAGCCATAAGTCATGTCCATGCTACCATCCCCTGTCCGTCAGTTAATTCCTGTTTAAATCCAGTTGCAGGTTAAAAGTGCATCCTCCAGAACAGTCTATTAGGTATGCCTCTGCTTCTGTAATGCCTGTTGTTGCCTTTGGCCTCTCCTTTCTGTGCTCTGTTGCTATCTTTTTCCGATGCAACAAAGAAAATAGCTCCATGTGGTCCTCTTTCAAATGTCTTTACAGGAGATTAGCCAGTCCTCCATGTTGCTACTAACTCCAAACACCTGATGAAAATCCCTTCACCAACAGGTTGTTCCAGAAGAAATGTCCTGTTTCTTTGCTCTTCTCAGCCCCATATGTCAGTTAAATACATGTTGTTTTGCCTGCTTCTGTTCACATAACCTTCTTGGACCTTTGGAGACAATCCTGGAATAAAGCTCTGCTGCATCAAACTCACCCTCAGCAAATGAAATATAGATGATAAAAATATAGCTGCTTTTTAGTCTCATGGGCATTTATCATATCTCATGACTCCCAAGTCTGTAAGGAAAATAAATATCCAATATTAAAAATACCAAACAAAAAATCTCAATCACAAATGCTTCCACTCTGTCTCTTGGAATGGTTTTCATGGCCTGTTGCTCATACTCCTTGTCCCACATGGGCATTTCTGCTGTCCCTTCAGCTCTGCAAATGCTGAGAATCCAGCAAAGGCAACCTACGCCTGGGGAGGCTTCGTCTACTCCTGTAGTGCTTTGGAGTGTTGTGGCAATGTCTCAGAAGTGCTGTGTGAGAGCCTGCGTGCTGCACTGACCACGATTAGCTGCATCATGGACCTGAAGTGAATCAAACCCTGTGCTACAAATATAACTCTCAGCTGGGGATACTCTTCAGACATCCCACACCTGACTTGTCCTGTGGGGTAGAGCTCAGTTGTGTCGTGTCCAGGGATCATATCTGATAGACAGATGTGGCATGGTCCGTTGTTATGTTTGCATAAAACCTGGGCAAAGCCTTAGGTGAAATAAAACTTTCTGAATAAACTGATAATACACACTGACTTCCAGAATTATTTTCAGTTTTGATCAGGTAGGAAGAGAAGTGCATCAGCTGGTGATAAACTCATTAACAGTTTGCCAATACTCAAGCCAGTGAGATGACTATGTCTGGTTTGCCAGCAAGAAAGCAGCATTTTCAAAGGGGCATGGGAAATTAATATTCAAGGAAAATGTCCAAAATGAAGGGTCGCTTTTCATTTAAGAAGCAAAATTTAAAAATTTTATAGGAAAATGTGAGAAGATTACTGAGGTTAAAAAGATAATGGTATGGAAGTTCTAGGGGAAAGCGTGGTTGCTACTTCCCATATGGAATGCGGTCAGCATGTCTGACCTCCCACACACAGCACAATCCAAGGGGGACTGAACAGATGATGGAGCAGAGTGGAGCCAGCATGGCCAGGGTCTCCCAAAACCCTTGCAGAGGAGAGAACTCAGTGGTACTTTCCAGCTGATAAACCACACAGCAGTGAAAACCGAGGGAGATAAAGGAAGATGTCCTGCTGTTGCATCAGCAACAGTGGCAAAATCCTGGACTGACCCATGTCACCATCCCAAGGTTATCTCAGGTACCATCCTGAGATACCCACCCCCAAGATATGACCATTACTCACTAGTAAGATGTATGACTAAAGTCACCCAAGCCCCACCTAAATGTAAAGAAATAGTGTAGAAGTAAGATAAGAGAGGGAAGTGGGAGGAAGACTCCAGCTGGGATCAGCCCCTCCAGTTGAGGGGCTGAACCTCTCATCCCCCACAGAGATGCCTTTCTGGTAAAGAACTGTGTTCTCTGCATGCTGAATGATCATCTCGAGCCAGCTTTTACTGGGGATTAGAGCTTGGTAGTACATTGCTTTGAATTAGCATTACTTTGAATATATATTTGCAGTCAGATACTATCACTGGCAATTCTTGAACCTTAAATTCTCACAATTTCATTTATGAAGAGTTTTATTCTCTAAACTGTTAATGTGAGTCCTTCAAGGGTGCTGGCAGTCACTGGCAGCAGGTAAAGGTGTGGAGACCCAGGAGGAGTTTCTCTGTTTGGTGTGTGTCCCTGAACAAATCAGTCTCTGATCGAGTGAACTGCTCAGTGAAGGTACCTCTAACAGGATGCTGACAGGCTGGTCGGGCACAAGGGTCTGAGCATTCCTGAGTCTTGGCTTTCCTTGACTAATCAAACACAAAGGGTTTCAGTAAATCTCTCTTTTTCATCTGATAGAAAAGAAATTTGATTTTAAATACATCCTTAAAATGTGTTTAAATATTATGAAGCATATTATGAAAGGTAATATTCTTTCCTGAGCCAAGATCCCCTTCCATGACCTCAGCCTGAGGATGTTTTCAGGTTTTTCAAGACTGAATCCTCTGTCAAGAGGATGTGAATTTCTATGGTCTCAGCTGCCTCATAATGGGTGAGAAGAAACTTTAGAGCCAACATAAATAATGACGAAAGATCTGCATGCATTTTCTGTTTCCTTTTGGCATTTTGACTTCAGAAAATTCTGCAAGCACCTATTTTAAATTCTGTAAGCAAACATTTTTTTGCCTTTTAGTTTAGGCTTCAATTAAGGATGATTTCAAGGTAAATAGCTAATGACTTAATCCCATAGGTGCAGCTAACCTTAGAACCAGTTTAGTGTAATATTCTTGCAATACCTAGCAGCCCATACATTTCTTTTTCCATTTTGGAGCTTGTCAGATAGGGATTTAAGTGGAAGAAACATTGTCTGGTGACTTGAGCTAGTCAGGAAAGCAGCAGAATAGTGGAGGAGAATATTTAACCTAAGAATTCTGTCAGTTTCAGTGTCAAAGCATTTCCTAATACTGAATGAAAAGATTTTTTTAAATGTCAGCTTTCATAAAGTGAAAGGCATGCAGCACTGTGAGAAGCAGTAGGAAAATGTTATAAATATTTGAACTCTTGCTGAGGCATCTTTTCTCCTTTGTCCTCTCTGGTAGACTCTGGTAGAGCTAAAACTAACATCTCTATTGAGCTTAAAGAACCAGGTCAATCAACTATCGAACACGGAGTGTTTGTCGCCTAGGGAAATGAATAATTAATGTAGCCTCACTAATCTAATATCAAAGGGGAGGAAATGTAATAGCTAATAGGACTATGTGTAAGGGGAAAAAAAAAAGAAAATAGCAACATCCTATCAGCTCTGCTTACGTGGTTCACACACATAAACCTGAGCTGAGGGTGCAAACTGAAATGCTTAGTGAAAATAGGCTGACTGAAAACCCAGAATAATTTCTTTTGCTGGGAAAAAAAGTGAGATGAAGGAAGAAAAGGTTTCCGAGCCTGTTCAAAAGAAAGCAAGGAAAGTATTTTCAGCTGAAGATTTTGGAGTTTAGAGATGAAATCACTGCTGCTAAGCTTGGTTATTCTCTAAGGTAATGAAAGATTCAGGCTGCTTGTATTTTTGTAACTTCGTCAGTATATCCTGCCTCTGAATGTAACTTAGCCAAATCTAGAGGTATAAATCCATTTAATTTTCTATTCACTGTCAGAATATTTCTTTTTAATGGTTCTTTCTCTACTAAAAGGTAAGAATGTGTTGGGGGGATGGTGGGAGGGATATAGTCTGAAGATATTCCTAGAACCTTGGTTAAATTTTTGAAAGGCGATGCTGTAGCCCAAATGTTCAAAATTGTTTTAGAGCCAGTACAATTCACAGAGAAAGTGTGGAAAAAGAAGGGTAAAAAAGGAAACAGGAGCTGGTGAACAGGAAGTGTAACCACAAGAACGTTTCTTGAGATTGTTGAGGTCCTCAGAAGCTGCAGTGAAACTTATGCAAGTTTCTGTTTTATGAAACAACTGAAAAACTGAGCTTGCAATCAGAAGTGTGGAAAAGATGGGGAACTCACAGTATAGTGGGAAGAATACTCTAGGGGACTGTATATACTTTTTTCTTATCTTGCGGTGTATATTTCAAAGCCTTTTCTCCATGAGAAAGTTGAACCAGTCTATTTAGGTAAGCAGATTTAAATAAATATGATAGACATTCCTAATTAGGCTGAAACTGATTTCTTTTTAATTCAGGACAATGAAAAACTAGCATAAGCTATACCCAGTAAGAAGGTCTACACAAGAACCTACATTTGTTAAACAAGATTGGTTTACAACCTGGTTTAAATTAGATGAGTGTATTTTTTCATTGTGAAGAAGGCTTTCTGCATGCGTATTGTCTGCATCAGAGGCAAACCTGATACAAGTATTTCCCTGCTGTTGAGAGACAACTGAGGATTCACCATCTTTCAGAGAAGTATTTTGAAAAAGCAGCTGGAAATAAGAAAATTTGTCTGGCTCATAAAAACAACTATAACAAAAAAAAAAGTGAAATACCAGCACCTCAAAAAAGCAGGAAATTCCGTATATAGCACAAAATCGGACCACAAAATCAGAAATTAAATACACTGAAAGACAGAAGGGCCTGTTCACCAAGCAGCTTTAAGGAAAGCAGGATGATTCACAGAGTTAGAGAAGCATTGCATTTATCTTGGTGAAGGAACCAGCTGACAAAAATCAGAGAATTGAAAGCATGTCATGTTTCGCACTCTGAAAGGTGAAAGAAGAGTTAGTGACATGTCTTTGTTTTAACAGATTGAAGCTAAGTCAGAAAGGCTGCTGTCTTTGCACGTCATAGGCAAAGAACACACGCAAAGTCATGTTCATCCCTGCTCTGTTCAGCACATAGGAGAACTGCAATCTGGACTTCAAAAAGATCAGTGTTGCATTCTGCTGCGAGGTGGGTGGACCATTAGAAAGCTGTTGTGGGAGAAGGAAACTGAACTCCTTTCTCAATAGGTTGACATGGAGATTTTCTCCTCTCCAGTGGTCCATATATCTTTGTGAAAGCATAGTAAGCAGTAGAAGGGAGTCTGGGTAGAAGACAGACTGTTCAGATCTAGGAAATAAAGCAAAATACAGAATTTGAGAGGAAATAAATGGCAAATTTTGCAATTTTTTAAAAGAAAAATTTCCTCCTTTCACAACCATCTGTATGTTGCAATGAGGTGACCATGAGAGAAATATGAAAAGATAAAGTATATGAGATTCTTTCAATAACACAGAACGGCAGTGAAGAGAGAAAAGCAATTCTGATAATAAATGTAAGCTAGGGAAAGAAAGAAGGCATAGCTGAGAAATAAGAGAATCCATGGACTAAAAATACCTAGTGGTAGTAGTAGGAGACCATTACATGGCTGACTGCAGACTAATTGCATTTGTTCAGTCATTGTGAAAATGGATACAGATGGGATGCACAAGTTTGGAAATATCTTACTGCTAAAGAGAAAATAAAGCAAATGTTACGTGATAAGCCATTACCTAAGATGATGTTGGAGAGAACTCAGAAGATCATATGACTAAAGTATTCTTTTCTGCTTTAGCAGCTCTTTTAATTAAATTTACTAGTTCTTTTTTCCCGACAAAAAGAAATGGAAGATGGTGATTGGGTGGGAAAAAGGAGGCCGATCTTAGCTAGTGAGATAGGATTTTTTAGTCTGCCACTGAGTAAAGCTTCCTTGCTTGAAACTGAACTTAGTTTTGTTATAGTGTTAGAATTTGTTGTAGAGATTCAGTGGTTCAATGAGTGTTCTGCATTTTCTTCACTGCTGTGGTATAGCAAGATCTTAGTGGGATGCCTTTGAAGGCACAGTCCAGATTTTATAAGCTTTTTCTGAGTAGAAACAGCTGGGGAAACAGCTGATATCAAACTTAACAATTCCTCAGAGGTCTGAATACATTCCAGATTAAAAAGGAGAAAAAGAAAGTCCCAGACCCATCTTTTGTATCTGGTTTTCATAAACTGAGAGTACAGCTAGTGGCAACTGAAACTCACAGCTGTTATTCCTGACTGCTCTGATTATATTAAATGGTTCCTGGAAAGTTATTTTGAGTCCCAGCAAATCTTGTATTGGTCAGAGGGAAAGCATAAAGTATAAAAACTCTGTCTCCAGCTGCACAAATAGCACAGTGGAGTCCTACTTAGTTCTCAAAATAGTAGGAGATGGCTGATGTATGCCAGGGAGGAAATCTGCCTTGCCAGTTAGTGTCCATCATTTCCCACAGTTCAGACAGATTTGCCACTCAGAGACACCGGGCAGCCTTTGGGCCAGATGGCTGGCACGTCATTCTCCGCAGCTGAGGAAGGACACGTGGTACCCTTCACTGGAGGAATCATGAGAGGTACAGGGCGCTGTGCTTCTCTGAGCAGGGTGACTGCGACATTTAGCGTGAGTCTCTCAGAGAGCTGCTCCACTTTTCTTTGCTGCGCCACAGGTAAATCAGCTTTAGTGCATGCACTTTTCTCTTTATTTGTCTCTTAAAACACCCTGACACAAAACTAGTACATGTTTTTTCGCAAAATGCTTTGAGGCTGCTGGATAAAAGCAGAAAGAAAATGCAAAAGATATTTTGTGAATAGATTTAAGTCTGAAGATTAAAATACTTCTGCGTGGTGAGCAACTCCGAGGTATTTATGGTACTTCTTTAGGCTCTCTCAATTACCCAAATAAAGAGGAAGTGCAGGCCCTTGAGCTCTGGTAATTTAGCACAAATTTTCATTCATTTTGTCTAAATTACTAAAAACTTACACAAGCCACATTAAGCCTGAAGAACAGGCAACAGCAGCAGGAAGGACCTGTCAGAGAAGACCTTATGGCCTTCGAAAAAAAATCCTAGAAAACCATAGAAAAGATTAAAATTGCACCACAGAAACTCAGAAAATTGAATTGTTAGGGGGAAAAAGAGCTTGTGAAGAAAGGAACAATAGGGAGGAGAGAGAGCCAGTGATAGTAGTTTTAATGTTATTTAGAAGAAAGAGGAGGTCAGGCAGAGCAATATACACCAAAGAATTGTGTCTGGAACGTCACAAATCAGAAGGAAAAGCTCACACACTTGCTAGCAATAATCCACATATCTCACATTTAGCTGTGAGCAACAGCTCACAGGGAAGACTGAAAAAGCACTCCTGTGGGTACATAACTAAGAAAGTTTAGAGAGCATTGCTATTCACTCTGAGAAAGATGGATATTAAATATTTAAATCAATTTAAATGCAACTGTTCTGTTCTAAGTCAGAGAAAATCCGCAAGTGCATCAAAGATGCGTGAGGGTTTTGGTAGCAGGCTTTCCAAGGAAAGGACCTGAAAAGCAATTACCTGAGATGTAATACCTAAGCATCTGTCAGTCATGTCTGAAAACCAGGTGCTTAAGCTGGTATGACAAAGCCATTTTCCAAATATATGGGTTGTGGCTGCAAAGGAGAGGCTCTAATTAGTATTCACAGATGTGTGTCCTCTGGACTCCCAGCCTCGGCGGCCTTTGTGTGTTCCTCCATCCGAGCCTACAAAAGATGCCTATAACAGGTACATTTCTGACAGTGGCTCTAGAACCGTGGCTGGTCATGCCAAACAAGAGCCAAACTCCCTGGCTGGAAGCAGGAGAGCAGCAGTGCGGATGGCATATGTGCCAACAAGTCTGGTTCTCTGTACCTTGATATCAGAGGTGGCCCTAAGCAAGTCACTCAAAAATAATAATTTGGAGAGAATCAGTTGTATGCCATAAAGCCTAATGTCATAGCTCTGAAGTTTGACTTATGCAGTTTGACGTATTCACCTGAGTGGAAGCTCTTGCTAGGAAACAGAAATCAAAGATCCCATTTCCTCTGAAAATATATGTGGAAGATTCAAATCCACATCAGTGGCTTTCTAGGAGAATATTCTCAGCAATGAACAGATCATTATCCCAGTGGAAGGGAGTAGGAGAGACTGCTCCTGCTGGGACAAGCCTCTTGGCTATACTGGCTGGAGCACACTTAACCTAAGGATCCATGTTGTATTTAGAGACAATTGTTCAGCTGCAACTATGTCTCTATCAATACATTAAACAGGGCTAAAGAGTCTTCTGTGGCCGTGAACTTTGTAGACCTGGCCTGGCTGGCTTGACCTGTGTGTATCCATGGCGTAGCAACTAGCCTTAAGTCTCCTCCGTGGGGTGTTTCTGTGACTCCAGGGTGTAAATACCGGGTTCCTGCCTACCTTTTAATTCATAGTGTCCGAGGCAAGGAGAGTGCTGAAAGGCAGCTGGTTATTGCTGAAACAGAAGCCATGTGTTGCATGCACTATGACGTGGCATGACAATGTATAAAAATGGGTTTGATTGCACAGTCCCCTGCAAGTGCACTGAAGGACAGTGCAGGTCAAACAAGCATGGTACAGTCTTGTCCATGCTGCCTGGTGTTCTTGGTCCTTGGTTCAGCTGTCCCAGAGGCTGTGGGTAGGTGTGGGCAAACCTGTGTTAGGGACCGTGCTAAGCAATGTGGCACAGAGTCAGGCGGCCACAGAGTGTTCTTGGACGGGCCTCCAAGTCTTGTCCTAGTGAGGTGCACGAGTCAAAAAAGGATCAGTCCATGTACAAGAGCAAAGCTCCAGGTGTCTAAGTAGCTTGACTGCTGGAAACTAAAATGCTCAATGGAATAAAAAGGAGCTTTTAAGAATCAGGTGCTTAAACTGTTTTCTGGCCTTTGTGTACCTCAGCTTGTCAGCAGTGAGGGTAATCACATGCCCCTCTGCTCAGTGTTGTGAGGATGAATGATATAATGATTTTACAGGATTCAAATAAAATAATAATGAGGGCCAAACAAGGACTTTGAGTAGTTTGGCCATGAAAACAGAAATGCAGTTTGACTGGAGTAATATCCATCAGTGTTGCAAACTCTCTCAGCTCTGTCAACTAGAATTAACTGCACAATTGTAAATTGGCCATAGTATTGTGTTGAAATTTTCCAATTCCAGATACCTCTGTAGCCATTTGAATAACCAATAAAGCAGTAGTATGTGCCTAAGCCAGGTTCCTCTGATCCGCACTGTTGATGAGGATACCAAAAATTGATATATGTAATTATTCTTGTACTCCCTCTTTTCATGAGAATCTCCTACATTACTCACCAAAGTCCTCAAAGTATAGCATGTCAGCCTCCAAAGTGCACTGAAATCCCGGGTGGGTTGGGCTGTCTCTGTTTCATGCTATAAGCTGCATGACAGCACTATGAAGTAGAACCCCATTCAGCCTCCAGAAACTGGCGATTCATTGCAAAATAATGTGTCCTTCCCAGGCTAGGCTGAGTTCATGCTGTTGTATGCTGCATAGCAATCTCTCTGATGCCAGCATTTGAGTTCTGGCAGAAATCCCAATTATTTGTTTTTCCCTCTGTAGATCAGAGAAAATATTTTAGATGTCCTTTAGTGTGTTGCTTTTGCAGTGCCTTGAAATCTTCTGAGTTTTATGGACCCCTTCTCCTTCAGGCTTTGGTGCAGTTCGTCTAATATGTTACTGCCTCCAACCACCATTCCCTGTAAAGCACACTCTGTAGAAGAACTTGGTCTTTTGCCCAAGCACACAGCGTAGAAACCCCTCTCCTATGAGGACAGGCTGAGAGATCTGGGTCTGTTCAGCCTGGAGAAGAGAAAGCTCCAGAGACGCCTTAGAGCACCTTCCAGTACCTAAAGGGCTTGTAAGAAAGAGGGGGGAAATCTTTTTAGTAAGGCCTGTTGTGATTGGACAACGGGTAATGATTTTAAACTAAAAGAGGATTGGCCTAAACTAGATATAAGGAAAACATTTTCTACAATGAGTGTGGTAAAACAGTGGAGCAGGTTGCCCGGAGAAGTGGTAGATGCCGTATCCTCGGAAATATTCAAGGCCAGGTTGGACAGGGCTCTGAGCAACCTGATCTACTTGAAGAAGTCTCTCCTCATTGCAGGAGGGTTGGACTAGATGACCTTTAAAGGTCCCTTCCAACCCCAACTATTAAGAGTCAATAACTTCAGTGTTTGAACTAAAGTCAGTGGACTGGGTTGCGGGGTGTTGTACAGTTTACTTCATTTTGTAAAAGTACTCTGTACTGTTCCCTGGGCACCCTGGGCGTGTTAGGAAGAACACTGCCAGCAAGTTGATAAAGATATCCTTTCCTTCTGCTCAGCACTAGTGAGGCTGTGTCTGCAGTGCTGGGCTCCCCAGTGCAAGAAAGACAGTGGCATACTGGGGCAAGAGTGAAAAGCCACAAAGATGATGAAGGGACTGGAGCATGTCTCACCTGGTGGAAGGGTGAGAGAACTGGTACTGTTCAATCTGAAGAAGACAAGGCTCAGAGAGGATGTAAATGAAATGGAGCCAGACTTTTCTCAGTAGTGCCCAGTGACAGGACAAGAGGCAATGGGCAGAAACTGACACACAGGAAATTCTACTTAAACCTGAGAAGAACACTCCTTTTACTGTCAAGCTGAGTGAGCACTGGAACGGGTAGCCCAGAAAGGCTGTGGAATGTTCCTCCATGGGGAGATCTGGACATGACCCTGAGTAATATGCTGTAAGTGACTCTGTTTTGAGCAGAGCGTTTGGACTAGGGAGTCTTCAGGGGTCCTTCCAATTTCAGTGATTGTCTGATTCTGTGATTCTTTTTTATCTGTTTCCAAGGTATGACAGGGACACTACAAGAGACGATAAAGGCTGTGAAGTGCTTAAATACTTCAGTAATAGTGTGAAAAATTACCTATAAAGCCAAGTTTTGAAAATATAGTTTTCCCTGGAGAATACTGAAGAAAGAGAAGTCTGGTGATGTCTTCCTTCATGCCTAAATACATTGCTCTCTAAACCCTGTGCAGTTTCAGGTGTTTAAAGTACGGTCATTTGCTATTTGCTCAATTACAGAGATAGAGTTCAGGCTGCCCAGGCACATTTAAGAGCTGTATCAGGAACTTAAAATGAGTCAGTGCTGCAACTGAGAGTTTTCCATCTTTGTTTTTGTCTTGTTTTAGCAATCATATTGCAGGCTGCACTTCCTAGATTCAATTCTGGTACAAATGGAATTTATTTATTCCTTTATTTATTGTAAGAGGAAATTGACTTTGGTATGTATGCTAAATAGCACAATAGAAATATTCCACAGTTGGAAAAGCCTAATGTTAAGTTACATTGTTCTATTGTTTTCCTGTCATGGCATATTTAATCGTTGCCAGGCATTCTGGTACATTTCTGTAATGCAGTGGCAGATTCTCAGTGGAATGGAGTTTTTATCTATCATGTTAATGAATGGTTTAATAATACAGTAAGAAAGACTACTCACATAAAATGTTTTAATGATGGATGTCAGAACAGTTTCTAGAATGGATTTGTTTTAACAAAGGCAAATGTGCTTCCTCGGGCATCTGTGGGATTGCTACTAATAAAAAGAAGAAACGTCATTAAATTGGTAACATCATGTGCCTACACTTTTATTATCCCTACTTTTTCTTTTATTATGTTTTACTAGATATTTTTGAAACATATATTGTAAAATATTTTTTGTCACATTTATCAGTGGAGTTGAAGAACCTGTGTTCATTGCAGTGTTCCCCAGAGCATGTTCCTCTTGTAGCATGTCTTTAAATATATCTAAGCCTCACACACACAGAAGCTGGAAGACTGCCACTCTTTCTATTAGATTGATGTTCCCTGGGAATAATCAATAGCAAATGATGATGCTATAAAAAATGCAATCAGTGTTCTGTATTTGAGAGAGTGTTATAAGCACTTTTTTCTCTTTGTTTGACTAGCAAGTCATGGCTGCATTTTGAACCTAAGGTGGAATAAAGTCTCTACCAGGCAATTCAGATTATTACCCTAAAGTACTAAGCACCTACCCTTTATTCCTTGTGTTGCTGTAAGGATATAATTAGAAAAGTTATGTTAATTTTTTTTCTGATACCAGGAGCAGAAACAAGACAGGTATGGAAAGGAGAAGTCCTGAGTAAAAATAGAAAAAGAAGAACAGATTTAAAGACATAACAGATTTCTTTCCAATATTGAAACTCCCTATATTATAAGATAGCAACTCTTGTTGAATGTTTTTTCCTGTAATGTCATACTAATCTCTAATATCATGTAGGCAACTTTTATTTAGCAGTCAATACCTGCAAGATTTCTTTTGGTTTCTGAAGTAGAAAAAAAGTTGTAAATTACATGTATCCTTTATAAAAATATATCCATGCTTTGCATGTCTTGTGTATATCCTAGGTGATACACTGGGGAGAAAATCTTTCCTCCATGCATGAAACTCTCAATTAGGAGCATAGGAAACCTCAGATTAAATTATTTATTCAGTCTCTCTGTATTTTTGCTGCATTGGAACCATAGTTGCAAGCTTATTTTAAATATATTTCAATTCAAGTTGGAAACTGTCAGTGGCCAGCACTTGGTGCATCAGAAGAGAGAAGCAAACAAACAAACCAAAATCTGATTGTGTACTACTAAACATCTAGGGAAGAAATTTCATCTTCACTCTTGCTAAGATTGTTATTAGACATGAAGGAAGTGACATGAGTGCTTCTGTTGCTAACATTTGTGAACTATTTCTGTCCAAAAGGAATTTTTGGAAACCTACTGCAGGTAAAAGAATGATCTAATGTAGTATATACATACCATATGTGTACATAGGTATGTATATCAATTAAATTTGTATTTGTATATGTATGTAGATATATCAAGAAAAACACAAGCAGAGTATGATATAATTTTAGTCAGGCATAAGAGATTATTCTGAGAAATTTTCCAAATTGTTAGTTTCATTGATGAAAAAAAACATTTAAAGGTCAATTGCAAATTGTTTTTAAAGTATCCTTTTCCTGTGTTTTTTGCCCTGACAGCTGTACTCTAAAGCTTTGACAAGTTTCCAGGGGAACTAATGTCTGCAAATGTGACTGATAATTGAATAACACAATTTTATTTCCTAGTAGTGCTACTAAATCTAATTGGCACAATGCACTTTCCTGAAATCTTTGTGTTTTTAAAAAGTGACTCTTCTGTCTTCAGTTCTATTAAAAAAATATAATTAGTGCTCATTACCGCACAAGTTATGATTTGTCCTTTTTCCTACCACTCTAGAAAGCTGGAAAAAGATGTTTACATACAGACCTGCATAACTGCTTGGACAGGATTTAGATATCTAAGACCAACATTGCAACTAGCATTACAAAGTTAACTTTTCTTTTTTTATTTTTTTTTTTTTTTTTTTTTTTTTTTTTTTTTTTTTTTTTTTTGATATATTACTCGTGTGTTTGTGCTTATGAGCAAACTTAGAAAAGTCTGAGTCATTTCAGGGCAAAGGCTCTCCAAGCCTATTCATGCATAATCTCGGGTAGCAGCCATTAGACAGGTACTTGGCCAGCTATTTTGCCAGAGGGACCCTGTCACAGGCACTGCCTAAGTGCCTTAAATGGCTGATTATCTGCTCTGAGGTCAGCGGTGGCTGCCATTCTCCTCCACTTCCACTCGCCTCTCCTCCTCTGCTCTGTGGTTAGTGCATTTGGCTCAGCAATCTGAATTTAAGTCCCTGCTTTTTCTTTCCAGACGCTGGTTTTAAGAATGCAGCTTTGGTGAGACGTACATTGTACGATTTGCACCTTTTCTGTATTTAAAGCTTCTCCAAACTGCCCTGTAATTGATTGAATAAATTAAGCATTTCATCTTGGAAAATGGAAAATTTGTAACAGGTTTTATGATTTCCTGTGTTTGGTATTTCATGTATCCAGGAACCCTGAGGCTTCTGTCATCCAAACAGGTTCCCTGAGAGCAGGAATTATTCCCACTTTACTATGCTAATCTACAAATGCTGTTTTCCTTGGGAAGGTCGTTTTCCATGACATCTCAAGCCTTGAGCTCCCAGCTAAAAATAGCAACAGGGAGCCCAGACGTGCCAGTCATTTTTGCAAGGAAGCTTCTTAATAACAGACCAGCTGCAGGAGGCACAGGTATCTGCAGAGCAAACCCGTCTGCATCCTCTAGGGAAGGATGGAAAGGGAAGACAAGAGGGCTGTGTCAGACATGAGGAAGAAGCAAGGTCCTAAAAGAAGCCCATATGTGGGATAATTGTGGTACAAACCAAAAGCCTCTGGAGGTACAGGAAAGGTCAGCTGGTGGCAAACAAAGAAGGGTAGTGGTTGCTGCTTGGCAACTTAGGAGGCATCAGAAAAATGAGATTGCAAGTTCATACAAACAGATGGAGGTGATTTTTCATGCATGCTGTAGCTCACCTTCTAAATGCCTTTTCCTTAGATGGTGTGAATGCTGGACGTTTTTGTGAGTTAAGGGTCAGATGGATAATTCTGTTGGGAAGAAAATTAACTGAAAGTTATCAAGTAGCAAGTCACCACATCTAGCCCAGGTGGTCACCGAGTGACAAGCTCTGGAATGCTGGGAGAGAATGTGCTGAAAAAGAGCATATTTTTGCAATCAGCATCTTGATATAGGCGTATATGTAGAATTAAGAATTTATTGTTATCCAAGCTAATGTTTTAACAATGTACTTTAACAGTCTCCTGCAAAAAATTATATAGTTTATCCTCATTAATGATGCCGTTAAAATTGTTATGCAAGAAAATTATTGATACCTATGCATTTTCTCTGATGTTGCGTTTGTGCTTCTGATGTCACTCTGGGTGTCAAAATAAAGACTCAGGTCTCTGTGGGAAGGAGTAATGAAGGGGGAATCAGATCTAGAAAAATCACATCAGATCCTTTTGTTTCTCCATTGCTAGTCAATAGATATTTTACAGATCACTTCCAGTCGCTCCTGAGTCTGAGGTAATTTTTCTATGAGAAAAAGATTTTATTCCCTCAGAATGACAGCAAAATAAGTTTTCACTTCCTCTTTGAACAGAAAAGTTCGAGCATGTTCATAGTTATAAGTTTAAGGCCCCATAATCCAAGGAGAAATGATCAGTGATCTGCTGCACCACTTAGAAATACAGAGGTCTATAGCACCAGATGGGATCCAGCTAAGGGTACTGAAGGAGCTGGTGGAAGGGCTCACCACACTTTTCATCATTTATCAGCAGTCCTGGCTGATTGGGAAGATCCCAGATGACTGGAGGTTAGAAAATGTGGCACCCACCTACAAGAAGTGTTGGAAGGAGGATCTGAGGAACTACAGGCCTATCAGCCTGACCTTGGAGCAGGGAAATGTCATGGAGCAGATCATCGTGAGTGCCATCACATGGCATGTACAGGACAACCAGGGGATCAGGCCCAGCCAGGGTGGGTTTAGGAAAGGCAGGTCCTGCTCAACCAATGTGATCTCCTTCTATGGCAAGGTGCTGTGCTTAATGGATGAAGGAAAAGCTGTGGGTGCTGTCTACCTGGACTTTGGTACTTTGACACCATTTCCCACAGCATTCTCCTGGAGAAACTGGCTGCTCATGGTTTGGATGTGCACTCTTCACTGGGTAAAAAATTGGCTGGATGGCCACTAGAGAGTGGTGGTGAATGGAGTTAAATCAGGTTGTCAGTCAGTCACTAGTGGTGTTCCCCAGGACTGTGTTAGGGCCAGACCTATTTAATATCTTTATGAATGATCTGGATGAGGGGATTGAGTGCACCCTCCATCACTTCTCAGATGACACCAAGCTGGGCTGGAGTGTTGATCTGCTGGAGGGGGTCCAGGGAAGGGCAACAAGGCTGGTGAAGGGTCTGATGAAGACTGGCTGAGGGAGCTGGGGTTGTCTAGCCTGGAGAAAAGGAGGCTTGGGGGTGACCTTATTGCTCTCTACGACTGCTTGAAAGGAGGATATAGTGAGGTTGGGGTTGGCCTCTTCTCACAAGTGACAGGATGAGAGGAAACTGCCTCGAGTTACACTAGGGAAGGTTTAGATTGCATGTTAAGGAAAATTTACTCACTGAAAACATGGTCAAGTAATGGAAAAGGCTGCCCAGGGAAGTGGTGGAGTCACCATCCCTGAACGTATTTAAAAGACGCGTCTATGTGACTTTTAGGGACGTGGTTTTGTGGTGGATGTAGCAGTGCTGGGTTAACAATTGGACTCAATGATCTAAAAGGTCTTTTTCCAACCTAAACTATTCCATGGTTTTATGACTCTACTTCTGCAAAGCCTCAAGCCAGCTCTGCCTCAGGTTAGAAGTGTGGGATCCACATTATATCATTACTCAACAGTCATCATTTATTCTACTCAAGCAAATTCCCTCAGAAATCAATGGATTGAAAGCTTTGGAATTTGTAATAATTGCAATAAAAATTTTGGTTACTAAATAAGCCTCCAAGGCATTCACAGTGCTTTCAAAAAAGATGTGTCTTTCCTCACTGTTCTAAACTAGCAGAAATATTTTCTATGGTACGGAGGGACATGTGTCAAAACAAGACTACACCCTGCTACACAACTTCATGAATAAAACTTTTAGAACACACAATTTTAGTACTGCAAGAAATTAGAGATGGTAGGGAAGGGGCATCTGACTCCTCCAATGTGCAGAACAAGTCACCAGATCATGGTGAAAGATGCTTCTGCCAGACCTCGTTCAAGATTGTCAGTGCTCCAACTTTGCTGCTATATCGTGTCTTTTGTCATTTTGTCTTTACTCGATCAGCACAGTATGGCAAATCCTCTAGGTGCAGAGAGGTTTATAGCCACATGTCCACTACTGTTCCTGCAGGGCTCCCAGGGTTCTAAGCCATAAACAACATGATGCTGCTTTGATGCTATGCTTCACTTCAGTAGTTTGTTACATTTTTCTCCAATCTTTGCTATCCTTGTTTAAAATCAAATTTAAATTAAAAGCGAGGGAAAAGAATAAATCAACTTTTTAGTTATTCCTGGACTGTTGTCTAGAGTTATGCTATCAGACTCAGATCAATAATCACATCTGACAACTTCAAGTGAAGGTTTATTCTTGACTAAGGGGAAATAAAATAAAAGTTGGTGTAGAAGTTTATTTGTAGAATGACCATTTTTCTCTATTACTCTTTATAGAGGTGTCACAGAGATAGACTGCATAGAAGACTCTGAAGAGTACTAAAAAGGCCACAAAGTGACAAAGTGCTCATTTATAGAGAGTTGAAACATTTCCCAGAGGTCTATCTTAACTGCAGCACCCTTTTTATCCCAGAGTAAATGGACTCTGATTTTAAAGGCAGAAGCCACTAATATGCGTTTAAGTGATCTTCATGACTTTTCACAGCAGAAAATTTCTCTTTTTCCTTTGTTTTTGGTTTTGTTTTTAGCAGCCAACAAATATCTTTCATTTTCAGCACACAGTGTGGGCAGAAGAAAGGCTCAGGGGCAGGGGTGCACATGGCAGAAAGGACAGAATTTTGCTTTAGGGATTAAAATTGTACCCTGTAACAGTACTGAGAAAACAGCAGTGAACTTCCATAAGAACAAAACTCTTTATTCTGTCTAGACAATTTCCCAGTCTACAAGGGGTGTAGAGAAATTAAAGTAGAATTCGAAGTGGTCTTCAGATTTTCTTCTTACAGTTAATATGTAAATTTTGCATAATGGTATTCCAACAAGTCCTGCATTTTGCTAACTGCAAGACATGGGAATCCTACAATTACTATTGCTCCCACTATTCTAGTGTTTTAACTGTTGACAAATGAAAATAGTAATCCATACCCCCTATGGGGCTAGTTTTGCACTGGAGAGTAGTGGCTCGGTTAAAGAGATGCTTGATGCATCTCTGGAATCAACGTCTTCCTAAATGTTTTGAAACACCGAACACAGATGCGTTTCTTTTAACCGAGCTTTATGTTTGCTGAAAGCCATATACATTTTTATTTTTGTTAAAAGCATTTAAAAGTTTTCCGGTAGTTATTTGCTGTTTGTATAAACATTAATGTTTAAAATCTCTTCCTCATTTCCAATGCATCTACATAAAACTTTTTTTAGAGCAAGTCCAATTTGTGAAATTTCCTGCTCTTCTCATTCAACATGGTGAGAACCAACTACTTTTATCAGGCACTCTGCTTGGTAACTGAGAAACGCAGTTCCTATATCAGGAAGCAGGCAAGAATTCTTTCTTCTTTCGAGGTTATTTAAAAAACAACTTATTTTTCAATCACTTGCAGGCACTCAAGTTAGAGTGAGGCTCCACTTTGTGGGAAGGCTTATGAAGCAGAAATACATCCTATATCTTAAAAATATTTCTAGTCTAATGCTTTAGCCACATTGGGATTTATGTTTCTACTTCATGAGGGCCCTAATGTCAAGCAGATGGAGGAGTGCTTGCAGGATTGGACAAAGCTAAGGTAAGAGCTGAAAAAAAAAAGCATGATGATCAGCAGAGAAGTGAGGAAGACAAGCAGAACAAAACTATAAGCACGTGGTGAAAGAAAACATCTGTGAGAAGTAAGATGATTGGGGTTTATTTTCATTTTAACTGAAAAATACTAGATATAACCTACAGAAAATGCTACAAGAAGAAAAATAAAACATTATTAATGAAAGGCATATTTCTGCTATGAGTTTTACCAAAAGTTGTTACAAATACCTGTCCTTCCTCTAACATTATTCATATTTTTATTTTTATTTTCTAGAGTTCTGGCAGGTACGCAAAGCAAATCACAACCGCACTGAAACTTTAACCATTCAGGAAACCTTTTCCAAAACAGATTACATTGGAGATGCCCCAGCTAAAAGACATCCAGTTCAATGATTGCAGCACTTTCCAATATTTGAGGCAGTCCAACTGGAAAAAAACAAAGTGCTGATTCTCCATCTAAAGAATAGAGTCACATCAGGAGAAAACACTTGTGTTGATAATGTCTCACTTTTGCTTACCTGTGGTAGAGAAAACTGAATTCTATCTGGAACTGGTGCTAGAAAGAAGGTCTGTTAGAATTATGAGAAAAGGAGAGGCTAACACACAGAAGATGATTCAAAGAGCCCTCTTAGGAAAAGGACTATGAATGTTTTCTAAAAACTTCAGGGTTCAGCGTATATTATCAGGAGGGAAAAAGAACGACTTAAGATGTTGGATATGTAGGAGACATATTCACTGGAGCACTTGACCAGGATTCAAAAGACTTAGCTTCAACTGCATCCCAGCACAATCTGGATAGTGACCTGCATGTTTTTCTGCCCCAGCAGGTGGTCAAATCAGTAGGTTAGAGGCATGTTTATTCTCTTTATAGTAGTTTCACATGAAGTAGAGTTACTGTAACAGAAGAAACAGAATCTGTTTCAAAATGTTTTAAACCAGAATGCTGCAGCCTGGTGTCTTCCAAATTGTGGTACGCCCAAGAAATACGAGCACTCCATCTTCTTCCCAAGAAAAAGATACAGAAAGGTTGCTATAGCAAAATATATTCTTTTACACAGCCCTCATCTCCAATGCAACACACTTTGTTTTGGTAAGCTTTGTACTTTTTTTGGGATTTTTGGAGCCAGATGGTCGAAGCATTTTCCTTCATAAGAGGTACATCAAGAGAAAGCTGAACCAGAAGATCCCACCTTTTTCTTTTTTTTTTTTCCCCTTCCTTTTTGGTTAGGTAAGCTATCTGCCTGGCAGAGCCAGCCTGCTGTCTTGTGTGGATTCCCTAGGCATGTATCTCTCTGTCTCCATGGTTCATACAGAAAAGCCAAGCCTGAAAAAACTTCTATATTCTGCCTTGTTGATGGCTTCATGACACAAGCGTACAAGATTAAAGAGTATGAGAAAAAAAGTTGTGACAGACAGATGTTAGTGAAATTGCTTCACGCTCTACTGGAAGGTCCTCAGATGAAAAAGTGTAGCCTAGTTTAAAAATTCTTAGATACTCATGGTAGAGACCATATAAGGCTTTGGTTTGGAGGTCCTTGCTTACATAATCTACCTGGAAATCTTGCAGTCCAGTTGAGTTTATTGTACAGTATACATCTTTATTCTATTTTACAGTCTATCTTATATTTCTAGCACATATATCTTGTAAATTCAGTGCATGATTTTTAGTGCATCAGTGTTCAGATCACTAGAGGCCAAGATGTTCTGATCTCAGTATAAACTTTTCTTTATTTTTTCACAACAAACCTGTTACTCTAAAAAGAAGACACTGAATACAGTACCACTAGCTTTGCCTTGATGCTTTTCTCCCCTCATGTCCCATTTTTCCAAAACACACCGCAAAGTTGTAAAAAACTGAAAAGTAGAACTATTAATGAGTCTTAGCCATCATGATGTTTTTTTTCTTTTCTGTTTATCAAAGAACCACACTTTTTTTTTCTTCAGCATAGGATGGTTCCTTAAGGCATCTGATCATAAAAATGTTGGCTCCAATCAAGAAAAGGTAGTGAAATGTTTAGCCCAACGTAAGTCAAAACCTATTGAAAAACCTCTGCCAAGAACAATGTCTAATGCTGCATTCTTTGACCATGGTTTCTTTCTGAGCAGCCAGCCTGTAGAGTTATAATTTCCAGCCAGATCTCACAATTCCCAGAAGATGGCTGCAGGATCTGGTGAGCAGCTAAAATGAGCATCAAAGATAAAATTGCTAACACTATAGTTGAAATGATGTGTGAAAAACTGGAATAAAAAAAGGTAATTAACTTTGAGACTACTGCCAGAGCAAAGACTTCACAATGAGTTGTGCAGATTATTCAAAATTGGGGGATTTAGTTTTGTTTCTAAAATAGAATGCAGATTACCTTTTGGATGTCTTCTTTTTACAGTCTTGTTTGTGAGTAATCCCATGAACAGCTGTGTAGCCCAGCACTTTGAGCAAAGAGCCCAAATAACTGACCTGATGTAACCTCTCTCCAGCTACTGCTCCTCATCTAGACTGCGATCAGAGACTCACACTACGATGCAACGACTGCGGTTAATTAATAAATTGTTTTCTCTCCCTGATTTTAGGACTTCACTGAAAAAAATACAGTGAATAGCCAGGCTGCTGCCGAAAGTAATAAAGACCTTGCTTCATAAAAGGACAAACAGGAATTGATTCATTACACCTGAGATGTGCAGGACAACATTGAAAATTAAACACAAAGGATTTTACTATGTGATGTTTCACTTGTTTGACTCTTACTTTTATACACATTCTTAAAACCTTTGGATGTTCCAATTGTGTCCTTATAGTTTAGTCTGTCTTCTGAATGTTGGATTGTTTAAGGACGTGGGCAGTAGCTGTACATGTATATATTTCAGAGTTAATTCTGGTTTTACTGTCCAAGTCAAGTTGGAATTTGAGAGCTGTTCCAGTTTGTATAATAACCACACCCCATGATGAGATTCACTGACGTCGGGATGTAGCAACAAATTCAGGCTTCTAAAAAGAAGCAAGTTTTAGTCTATTTATGATACAGGTAAAGGCTTTTGAAGTGTACCATTTTCTGCCACCAAGGTAAATAGGGTATGAATATATAGACAGAGACAGACATTCCCTGGTAAGCAGACATTTTTTTAGATGGATCTGCCCAGCTGTTGATCATCTTAACAGTGGAAGGTGTATATAGTTGCTCAAGAGACATGAACAATTATCGTATGAAGACACAGCTCCCTCAGAATCCTCTTCACCTTCTGCATGTGTTTGTACTGAGCTCTCAGTCATTGCTGCATGATCTGTTTTTTGTATCTGAAGAGTCAGTATAATAGTTTGCCGAGAGCGTCATGTAATTTCCCCTGACATGCAAAGGCCAAAATGAGAATGATGTGACACTTGTATTAATAAGGACTGGGAAATAATTGTTCTGGTTTTGAGGTTATTCAGCCTTCTGCCCTACTCTTCTCCTCTGTGAGAATGAGTGAGTGAGTGAGTGAGTGAGTGAGTGAGTGAGTGAGTGAGTGAGTGAGTGATTTTAAGGAATTTACAAACAGCTCCATTTATGCTGAGGACCTGATCCATGAAACAGGTTTCTGAATTAGCCCAAGTTAAGAAAGAACAGATGAAAGATGAGTGAATGGAACAGAGCAGTTGTGAAATTCTTTTTCCTCCATTGACTTGATAATGGGTAATGACTTCCCAGTCTGTTCCTGAACCATTTAGTAGAGTAAATATGATGGCAAATTTTTAGTTAATCAGAAATTATTATCTTAATATTAATTGCAGTCTGTGAAATGTAGTGAAAAACCTCCATGTGTTGATATGTTGAAGAAACGAGGCTAAACCACTCTATGACTTTAAAGCTTCAATTATTTCCATATTTACTTGGCACAGTATTTTCAGGCAAGGCATATAAAACAAAAATAATAGCTCAGATTGATATGGCTTACCCAGGATAGCAAAGCCCACAGTATAACCAAATCCTGACACCAAATACATAATATCCTAATAACATCCACAATTAATGTAAAAAAAGCAAAAAAAAAAAAAAGGAAATTGCCGCTGGCTGTCTTGCCAGAGAAGGAAGGAACACGGAGTAATTACTAACTTGTTCTACCTCCAGCATCTAAATGGTTTTTGTTTTCAGCCTTGATCAGTTACTAAGAAAATTCAAGTAGATATTTGATAATTCATTAATATTGAAATTCAATTATTTTGAATATCCAACATATCATTAGTTGGATATTTAGTATGTTGTACATACATAAGGTTGAAGGCAGACATATATGCTAGAAGAACACATCAGATTTTAAGACTTCCTAGAATCACTCCCATGCATCAAAATCTTAAAGAGGCAAAATTGAAGTGCTCTGTAAGGTAAAATAATTTATTTTATGAAAGATAAAAGTATTATACTGTAGTGACAAAGTCTTCTTTTCTGATAAGAATTATTTTGTGTGAATAGTTTGACATAGGAGATAGTAGCCAGTTCAACAGCACCGTGCTGACTGCTTCCTTATTTGAGATGAAATAAGTCACTGAGGTCTGACCAAGCCTGCCTGCACTCTCAGGACTGGAAAGGATGAAATATGCTGTTTAGCTGGAGTAGCCCCTAGCATTTACAGTTTTTGCAATCAACAAAGGCTGCTTCTGCCAAAAAGATTACTTTCTGTAGCCTAGCTAATGCCTGGGAGCCTGTGTAGAACAGTCTACATCCTGCAGTACACACACAAGTCATGACTGCAATAACCCAGAGAAACCCTCTAGCACTCATGACTTGGTGAAATCTTGTTTCAAGCTAATCTGCAACCAGAATGAGATCATCATTTTCACTCTCAAATGCCCTGTTGCTGATAGAGGGTGCTAGGGACCAGAACTGCACAGCTGAGGCAGCTTCAGGCCAATGTGCAAAATTCTCTTCTTCAGAGAATCCCTGTAATGAGAATTTAGAGACTTGCTGGACTTTCTGCTTGGAGGGATATTATCCGTATTTCCTACTGAAAAAATTAATTCCTCCCTTTCAAAACACTAAAGCCTCTATAATGAAGTAATCATCAGAGCTGTAAGTCGAAGTGATGGTCTCAGGTGCTGTGACCCTAAAAGTAATATATTCAAGAATATCAATGAGCAGGTCTTATTAAATGTAAAACTTAGAAAGTGAACATTTCCCATTGAGTTGGTCTATTTACTGTAGTTTTCAGAGGTTTCAAAATGGAAATTCTGCTCTGCTTTTATGAGACCCCACCTGGAGTTCTACATCCAGCCCTGGTTCCTCAATATAAGAAAGACATGGACCTGCTGGAGCAAGCCCAAAGGAAGGCCACAAAGATGATCAGAGGGCTGAAGCACCTCTCCTAGGAAGACAGGCTGAGAGAGTTGGGGTTGGTCTGCCTGGAGAAGAGAAGTCTCCAGAGAGAACTTTTTTGTTACTTCCTGTACCTAAAAGAGCCTACGAGAAAGCTGGAGAGGGACATTTCACAAGGGCAATTGTTATGATCCAATTATTAAGAGATGCCTCTGCTCAAATTAAAGTGCAAACAAGACCATATGTCAAAGTCAATAATATGGATTTTATTTAACAGTGAATGTGAATTAGAGAGATAGAAAGGGGGGTTGGAAGAGAAAGAGAGTGAGAGATACAGATTAAGTAGACAGGTATTACCACCCCATGGATCCAGGTGATATCCTGTTGGTCTTTCTTCTTCTTCCCTTCTCGGTGGTGGGGGTCCCCAAGTCATTCTTCTGGAGTATCACCTTTACACAGTCCAAGTTCTGTATCCACAGAGCGTAGATGCCACACCCATAGCTTGGCATGGCGTGTGTGTAAGCAGTTGCTTACTTTCCCACAGTCTGTCACAGTGAGAATTTTTGTCTGGATGCATTAACTAGGAGGTGCTAAGCAAAGCTCACCTCTGCTAGGCCTGGAATTAGCACCTTCCTGTTGCAAGTTCCTCTGCTCTGTGCTTATCTGGCGTTCCTGCTGTGGTGGTTTATCTTACAGCAAATTCCTTCTGTGGCCTTGATAATGTTTAAGGCAATTGTGATCTTTAAGTCTCTTACAGCATGTAGTGACAGGACAAGTGGCAATGGCTTTGAACTGAAAGAGTGTAGGTTTAGATTAGATTTTGGGAAGAAATTTTTTACTGTAAGGATGGTGAAGCACTGAGAGAAGTGGCCCAGAGAAGTTGTGGATGCCCCATCCCTGGAGGTATTTAAAGTCAGGTTGGTTGGGATTCTGAGTAACCTGGTCGAGTGGTAGGTTCCCTGCCCACAG
>VZTG01008033.1:359340-479827 GCA_013397845.1 Melanocharis versteri | reverse complement strand
GGCTGAGCCCCGGCCTGGCTGAGCCCCGGCCCTGAGCCCCGGCCCGGCTGAGCCCCGGCCTGGCTGAGGCCCGGCCCGGCCTGGCTGAGCTGCCCCGGTCCATGTGCGCTTGTGTTACCGAGAAACAGCTCGGAGCGTTTCTTAAACTAGAAATGCAGTTTGAATGCGTGAGCCTCTGGCTGTAGGGGTGCTGGTCCGCAGACCCGTAAGCAACACGACCTTGTAGGTTTTCTTGGTGTGGAATGGTTAAACTTATCAATGGGATGGAATTTGTAAGAGAATCAAGAAAAAAAAAAATTAGCGGCCTAAATGTCTTATGCTTCAAATGCTTGGATAAATGTTAAGTTATTCTCCGGTTCCTGTATGAATAATGAGCTCAAGACTGATGTATACCTTTGCTTGCAGTGGCTCTCTGACAGGAAGAAAAGAGCTTTACAGAAGAAAGATGTGGGTGAGTTTTCCCCTCGCAGGGTGCTCAGCAATACTTGGCTACTCCACATATATAACATGCAGGTCCAGAGGAGACTCCTCACTGACTGATACACAGAAGTTATCCCTAAGTCATAGTTTAAAAACTGCAGAATTAAACTACAGATAGTTATTTCAACTTCTTGTATAGCTTCACATGAGCACTGCATAACCAGTGGTGTTTGAAATTTTAGACATTAAATATTTGGGTTGTGGATTGTAACAGAAACATGATGGATGAATTCCATGTTGTCCTTTGTGTTAAAATCAGACCATAAACTCCTCTGTGATGCTGTGCTAATCTTAGAGAGCAGGACCACATCATTTTAGCCTACGCTTGTTACACAAAATAAAAAAGGCTGTGTGGGATCATAGGAAGTGTTATACAAGAAACTTAACCAAGAAAAAAAAGCATAGAGGTAATGGGGCATGGAATACCTTACACAAGGCCTTAATTGTGTAAGTGTGCAATGATAATTTGCTACTACATTATATAATAATTTGTTACATAGCTACCTTGGAGTACTAATTTATTTTACGCAGAGGTATCCTACTTCTCAGGGTTAGCAGACTGTGTTAATCTGCTTATAATGTGTTAGTTATACTTAGAATACATTTAAAGGATATTCCCTATACTCAATTAGCTCAACATACTTCCTTAGGAAACCATTACAGTTTTTTGGACTGTTAGAATTGTGCTAATTCTACAATTTTTTTTTCTTTGCAGATATCCGTAGAAGAATTGAGCTTATTCAAGACTTTGAAATGCCCACGGTTAGCACAAAGATTAAGGTATCAAGAGATGGACAGTATATTATGGCAGTTGGTGAGTTAATAAAGTGTCTCTCTAACAGAGGCCAAAAGTCCTAGATAATCTTGAGCGCAGAGTGACTTAGTGTTTCAGGTAGAATTGGTAAGAGTTCATTTTAAAGTGTGGAACTGAACATTCTGCTTGAAGCTTGCTCTTAACATGTCATAGAATGGGTGTCTTAGTAGTGGTGCTGTGGAACACTTCTGTTTAGAATACAGACAATCTTAGAATCATAGAATGGTTGAGTTGGAAAGCACCTTTGAAGATCATCCTCCCAGCCCCCAGGGTTCATAATACGAATAAAATCTGATAAAACAAATCAGTCTATAATACAGTTAAATACTGAGTTCTGAACTACTTTTATTGCATGTATGTAAATTTACTTCAAATAACTTCTGAACATCATTGTTTGAGTATTGTTTTATAGGATGGAGGATAATGCTGCATTTTGTAACTGTCAAAATGGGATCCAAACATGGATACTTTAGTAGGTGTTAATAGCATGAGGAGCCTTGGTCGTTCAGATTTACTGGAAGGTGTTACTAAATTCTGTATGACGTATCTGGTAATTAGGAGAACCAACATGCAAGTAGGGTGCTTACAGAAGCCAGGCTGTAGGGCTGTGTTACTAAGAGGCATGTGTTTCCAGTCTCAGAGACTTTGGGAAGATCAGAAGACTTAGAGTAGAAACACAGCAAAGCCTGTATATGTAAGATGTTATACTTAAAAAAATGCTTTCGTGTTATCTTTTTGTTTAATTCTTTTATTTAATTAAACATCAAATTATTCTTTCAGGAACTTACAAGCCCAGGGTCCGCTGTTTTGATACCTATCAGTTATCCCAGAAATTTGAAAGATGCTTAGATTCCGAAGGTCAGTATAAGCCATGGCTGTTAGTACAAGATGTCTTTCATACATAATTCAGGTTGGACGCGAGCAGAAATTCTGCTCCCTGTGCTGAGGGGACGGACTCTACAGTTCTACAAGAATGTAGAGTAAAACCATCTAGTCTTCATCTCTGAATTTCCCCCTTTTATTCCAAAGTTTTTCCTTGCTTGGAGCGGTGTGAGGGATGTAAGATTTACCTTGAGCCAGAAAGTGTGGAGCTCAGAGGGTGAATGTGGCTGCAATCTGTGTTCTGTTTGGTGAATGTGACAAAGGTACAGTGGCTGGGTGGTGGCAAGATCTCCCTTCTTACCTGTTCTGTGAAGCAGTAAGGTAGGAGAATGCGCTGTGGTTGCTCTGTTTTCTCTCTGGAGCCCAAGCTCAGTAGATGAGTTACAGAGTAAAGAGAATTTCCTGGGGGGGGTGTTGCTTTGTTTGCTGGTTTGGTTTTCTGTTTGTTTTCTGGAAACAAGGTACTTAGGGGTAGATGGTAGCAAAGGCCAAGGCCCTAATTACACCTTGTTTGCTACTAATTTGGTGGAAGAACAACTGTAGTGAGGAAAATAAGGACCCATGTAGACAGTGGGAAAGGGATAATCCGCTGGCAGTTAGAGCAGGGGAGGAGCTGCCACAGCTCTGAGCTTTAAGGGTGCTTAAATTTGAGGAATTATGGGGTTATTTTGTTTGTTTAGGGGTTTTTTGGGGGGGATGGGGAAGGTTGTTATTTTGAGTTTTTTTGTTTGAAGACTGGGGTACTAGACAACTGATGACTGAAAGCTGGGCTACAAGGGTGACCAAAACAATGAGAAGATGGGCACATTCACTACGGAAGAATTGAACTGGTCGAACTTTGATGTGTGTGAAAGTGATGTGAAAAATAAAAACTGTGATAAGAGCATGGGGGTGTTTTTTTGCCCTCTGCCTCAGGACTACAAGGAGTCATGTAGGGTGAAGGAGCACTGTTAGGCAGGGTTTCAGAGAGGCTGGGAAGAGGAAGGTGTGGCAAGAGTGAAACCCTCTTTAAAAGAGTAGAAGTCATTGTAATCATAAATGCTTGCTGCTAATTAGAGCTTAAAGTAAATTTTTTTGAACTGGCATCTCAGTAGATTTAGTACTACTTAATAAGCTATATGTTTAATTTGAAGTCTAGCATAGAGTCACTTCAGGTAACTTTAAATGAGTTATCTCATTTAAATAGAACCAATTTAGCTGAAGCAGCTACTCCCTAATGTTCCCAACTCAACTCATTTGAAACTAGGCAAAGTTCAGTACATTAGTGTTCAGCATGAGTAGTAGCTTTCACATTTGTGATTTTTTTGAGCCTTAGAACTTCTTTTGTGGAAGTGCTGACCCCTTGGAAGGACTACATGTGCAACTTTATGCATATATGTCCACTCATGTAATTTTTTATCATCTTTGATGGATTACGAAAGCTCCATGGACCACACACTCACTGAAAACCATTTGTTTAGACATTCCCACAGCAATAAAATACATGGTTGAGCATTGTGTTGAGGAACGTGTCAAGTATACAAGAACAATAAGAAGATTACAGGATGCTTCATATGTTTTTAAAGTTTTAGAAAACTACTTAGTATTTTGCAAATCAAGTTACATAATTAGAGATCTTACTAAAGATGAATGCCTGCATTATGCATTGACACCTGTGGGGAATACTTACATGACTAAAGATTAGCATGAGTGTAAATGTTTTCAGGATTATGCCAGTGTTTGGAAATAAGTTTGCTTGCTTAGTTGACTCAAAATTCTCTTGCTCTCTCCTCTAGTGGTTACGTTTGAGATTTTATCAGATGATTACTCAAAGGTATGTTTAATAGTTTTCAGTGTATAAATGAAAAAATTGTTTAGTATGTATATTAAAATTTATTTTCATATATAGTAAAGGCAGTCAATCAACACAGCTTTTGGAACAAAAATGTTTTTTTTTAAAAAACAGCAAACAGGATAAACATTTTTTGTACCTTTAAAATTTTGTTTGTTTTCTTTGTGTCTTTGTACCATAATTTACTTTACCACTTTTCAAGTCTTTTGTCTGTTGGAGAGAAAAACTTCAAATAATGATCTATCCTACAAGCAAAATAATGTGAAAAATTGAATTAACTATTCTTTCTGGGCTAACATTTAGTCACAATCCCTTGTGACAGCTGATGTACACATACACTGTTTTGGAAGGTGGGATAGCTATGGGTAAGTTAACAACCTGATTTGTCTGTGTTGTTGTAGACATGATGATTATGAGCATGTGAATGAGGCAAAAATTGTGGAGAGAAGTAATGTCTTTTTTTTTAGTCTTATTTTTAATTTTATTTCTTTTTAAATGAAGTGCTGTGCCTGGAAGAATCACCTGAGTGTTTATTTTGCACTTTTTTTTTTCTGTGAAGAGACCTTACCATTTCAGGTACAGGTTTGTTTTAATAAATACTGCTATTTGATCAGAGACATGATCATCTAGCCTTGTAGCTTTTTTACGTTTTTACTGTGAGATTTCCAAGGAAGTGCATGAATTCAAGTTGCAGAAGGTAATGGCTGATACTTTACAGTAGTTTCCCACTTGTCTGTCTGTGGGAAAATGTTTATGGCTGTACATACCAAATAGTTATTTGGGAGACTGAGGAACATGCTGTGTTCCCAAATATGCTTCTGACTGGTTATGAAGAGAAAGGTGTGTGTGTTTTCAGCTGAAACGGGTACTGTGTTTGAGACTGAAGCCCTACCTTTTCAACTTCATACAAATTTTAGGTTTTCAGTTTTATTTTACTAAAACTTAAGAAATCATTAGAAAGAAAACTAAACTTCAAGTAGCTGTCGTAATGTTGTGGACATGTTAGAAAGAGGGAATGATAGTTGAGAAATTACACTTGAAATTTTAAAAATCATAGAAGCATTGATTGGAATGGGACCTTAAAATATCATTTTTAATGCTTGAACAGTTCTGTCAAAATCTGCGAGCATGGTGGTTCCACAGATTTACTGAATAAATTGTTGCAATTCTGCACTACCTTGTCATAAAGAATTTTTAGTTCCTGTCAAACCTGCCCAAGAGAATCTTAAGTTTTTACTGTTGCTACTGCAGAGAGGGGTTTTTTTTGTACAGTCTGTATTCTGTCCCTTGTCAGTCTTGGTAGCCCTCTTTTGCTGTCAGCATGGTTTCATAGCCAGGGAAAACAGTGTCTCTCCAGATATGCTGTTGCCACCCCTGTAAGGTTGCTTTGAGGCTTATTTGCATTTTCACAGAGAGAGCACGTTTTCTTTCATACAGATTAGTACCTATAAGGCCTGTTACATTTCTGTGCTTTTCTGAGTTTTAGGCTTAAAAGTCTTAGACTTGAACTAAGTCTTGGACTTGGGAGAGAGTGGTATCTTTTTTCCCACAGCCTTTTGCCGGAAGACCTGTATTTCTACATAGTGTTTTTGCCACACATAGGTGCCAATGCTTTTTCTACCCTCAGGTTGTAGTTTTCTGGTGGTGACCAAAATTAATTTAGTAAAAAGAAAAGACAAACACGGCTTAACCGTGAGCTGTATCCACTACTAATGAAGGAGGACATGAATATATTCAAGTCAAATATTGTAGAAGTTTGTGTTTAAATAGAAAATTATTAGCAGTAAGACAATTATGAGGAGAATGCTTGATCTGGGTGTTGTTTCAAACGGATAAGTAAAGAACTTTGCTTGTTTGAAGCCTCCAGGTTAAAAGCGTAAAGGCATTAGGCACATAAATTATAAAGTGGGATGTATATGAACGACATCATTGTGTAATATTAGCTGTGCAACTGTGTCTGTAACTTTGTATGAAATTGTAATTAGAATTCTTAAAGATGATACTCTGCTTAGTCTTGGACCAAGATGAATAAGTCGATGAATAAAAGTTGAGACACTAGGATTTCTGATATCAGAAAAAGCACACAAGTAAGGAGGGACTTAATGATGATAAAAAAGCATGAAGTGCCAGCCTAGGTCAGTATTTTCTCCATGTCTCTTAAGGGAAGAATATACAGGTTTTTAAATAAAGATGACAGATTTAAAGTAACTTTTGTCCCTCACCTTCCCTCAGTTTCTCATCCTTATTTGCATTGCTAACAGTGTAATTGAGCAGTAGAAAATTTTAGACCTTCATTATCTACTGTTTTTAGAAGATGCGTGTACTACGCAGGCTAAAGTAAAGTAGCACTTTTCTAATCTAAGCTAAGTAGGGTTGAGGCTCAATCAAAGGTTTGGCTGTGATTATCATTCATGGCATGAGTTTGGGCCAGGCCGGCTGCTCCTCCATTGCACAGTGCCTGGCCATGGTTTGAGGTGCAGCGTGAGTGCAACAGGTGATGTGGGTGATCCTGTCTCTGGCGTGGGCAGAATCCCTTCCTGTGGGTATGCGCCGTGTTAACCTGCCATCAGGAGTGTAACAGCAGGTCCTGGCCTATTTTAATTACTGGGAGAGATTGAGCTCTCTAGTAATGCCCCCCTGTAGCTTTTTCCAGGACTGAGATGTTCGTCTAACTTTCAGAAAGAAACAGTGTCCTTACTCAGCTGGCAAAAAACAAAAATGCAGACAAATTATTGGTGTCATTTATTGGAACACGGCCGTGCATCAGGATGTGTGGCTCATGTACTTAGTACGTGTGAACGTACTGGTGTCTGCATAGCTTTGTACCTGGAAGAAATTACTAGCTATAGTGTCTTGAAGGAAGTAGAGATGTTAATTTTGGTGCAGCAGAACGTGAGCTAACTGTGCTGCTTCTGACTGCAGAGTGTGTCACATCTACTCTTGTGAATATTCATATAATGTATATTAACAAAACTCTCTGCTGTAGGTAGTGAGAATGATGCAGCACTAGTTGATTCTGTCATTCTAGTAGAAATTGTTTGAATAAAGTTGTGATATACCTGCATGAGTTTGAAAAAAACATCACTGAAGTTTGTGCTGTAAGACAAGTTGGGGAGATCCTTGTCTGTTTCTGTATGTTTCAGTGCTTTCTATTTTATTTTCAGATTGTCTTCTTGCAGTGTGGCAGATTTGTGGAGTTTCATTCACAACATGGCCATTACTACAGGACAAGAATACCAAAATTTTGTAGAGATTTCTCTTACCACTACCCATCGTGTGACCTGTATTTTGTAGGAGCAAGGTATTAAATGGAATATTTTGTTTCAGTTTTGTTAGCAGTGTTTTCCAAGAATAAAATGAACATTAAAATACTAGAAAAGTTAAAAAGTGGAAGAAGCGGCAGTTCCTTCCAAATTAATAACGGAGACTGTGAAGAGTGGAAAATGTGGGAAGATTAGTATTAATTCAGTTTCCCATGCTGTTTTTAAGCCTTTTCTTCTTTGATTGTTAAACCAGGTACCTCATGTATTTGCAAATGTGTGTTAAAAACCGCAGGTCAGTGTTTTAAAAGGTGTTAGCATTTAAGTAAGGAAAATTAAATAACTTTTTCTGTCCTGGTTGGTGTTTTATTGCTGTGAAGCATGAGTTAAATCACGTAACTGGGTCTCTGAAAAGACGTAGTAAAAATAAAATTAGATTGTTAGGGTTTCAAACAAAATAAGTAGAAATTCAAGATGGAACTTAAATCACAGGAAATTAAAAGATCTTGAGAAATGAGTTAATGTATCTTTTGCCTGGAAAAACAGTAATTGGTAGTATATTGAAGTATAATAAATAAATGGTGAGCATGCACATTTTTCTCTGTATTTTGAACTCTGAAGTATGTTTGTCTTGTAGATTGTGAATTCTGAAAATTGTATATTTGGCAAAATTAGGCTCTGAATAAGAATCTTTACAATGCCTCTAAACTTACAGCAGTGTTTTTCAGTATTTGTAAGACACGAGAGTAATTCTGGGTTTTTCTTTTGTAGTTCTGAAGTGTACAGGCTGAATCTGGAACAAGGAAGATTTCTGAACTCCCTGCAAACTGAAGCTTCGTAAGTTCTGTGTAATGCACGACCTCTGTCTTCTTTCCACCAGGTGGAAGCAGACTCCTAGCATGCTCACCACCAGTACTGTCTCTGAACGCTGCCCAAACGCTTTGCAGAGTTGAAAAGGAACATATGCTGAGTCTGAGTCTCATTTCATTTTATGTTCTGCAATTTTTTTTGTTCTAGTTTTTATGTTTAATTGAGTTTTCTTTTGTGGATGTTTTTAAATTGCTTAATATGGACTAAATAGGTATTGTATAACTTGATCTTAAGAGCATTTCATTAAAACTTTGCCATTATTACTCAATTTAGCCATCATATAGAGATCTACCCACAGGGTATGTACTTTCCCAGACATGTCTTTGTCCTTCTGCACTTGAAGTAGCCCAAAGAGAATTTTTGTATCTCCAGCATGTGTCTGATTCTTCAGAAAACCCTACCAGAGTAGGAACTGAGCTTTTTTATGTGGGGAGAGGCACATGAGAAGAACAGACTTTACTAGATAGTGTGGCTAGTTGGTGAGCAACAGCTGGTGTTCAGTGGGCAGAACGGCTTAATTGATGAAGAAGTATTTGGGAAGGCACAATAAAAAACTGAGCAATAAAAAACTGAGCAATAGGAGAAAAGAAAAAAAAAAGGGGGAAATCCTGGAATGGGAGACGTAAGGCTGTAGTGTAAAATCTGGATTAGAAAGATGAGACTTAAGTTGTGAAAAGGTTTTGAGGTGAGGGAGTTGGATGAGTTACAGAATTAGAGGTAGAGAGCTTTGAATGAAAGAAGTTGGAAAGTGCTAGGGTAAGTGGTGTGGAGAGAAATATTTATACTTTGGAAGAATTGTTATCGAAATACAGGGCTCTTGGGTGCCCTGTTGAGAAACAGGGTACTGGAGTGAGAGAAAGGAGACCTTTGGTCAGACAGAACATGTTGGAGATGGAAGCTTTAGAATGTAAGTCATCATAAAGATCTTTTGACATAATTAGAATCAGAAAATCAATTAGGTTGGAAAAGATCTTTAAGATCATCAAGCCCAACTATTAACTCAACACTGCCAAGTCCACTGCTAAACCATGTCCCCAAATGCCACATCTGCAGAGTCTTGTAAATACCCCCAGGGATGGTGATTGAACCACTTCCCTGGGCGGCCTGTTCCAATGCTTGGCAACTGCTTCAGTGAAGAAGTTTTTCCTAGTATCCAATCTGAACCTCCCCTGGCACGCCTTGAGGCCATTTCTTCATGTCCTATTGAGTTGTTTAAGGATACAGTGGAGCAGAGTGATGTGGCAGGGCTTGGTGGTAGGTGGTGGATATGGGCAGAGGAGCGCAGGGTTGTTCAGGCTGCAGAGAACCTCAGAGCCCAGGCTCCTGCTCAGGGCACGGTCATATAAATTCAGATGAATTTTCTCGGGGGGTCTTGAAAACTCCAAAGATGGAAATTTCCCAGCCTGTATGAGTAACACATTCCAGTGCTTAATTATCCTTATAGCATAAAAATATGATCCTTACATCCAGTTGGAACCTTTACCTGTTTGCAGTAATCAGCACTGTCTTGGCTCCAGATTGTTAGTAAGCTCCCCTTAAGTATGGGAAGCTGTTGTTATGTGGCCATCTGTCCCTTCCTCCAACTTTTGCTTTTCCAGGCTGAGCAATAGTGTACATGATTACAGAAATCTTATTAGTTGTTCATGTGTTAAATTGTTCTGAGGTCATTAAACTTGCTCCTTTTTCTGTTGTAGAGAGAGTAATGTCTGTGACATAAATCCTGTACACTTCTTGTTTGCTATGGGGACGGCTGAGGTAAATGTTTGCATTCCTTTTATGGAAAGGGCAGTAGTGTTTGTTTCATTTTTATACTAATTTGCAGGAGGATAAGAAGAAATCATGAACCTGATTAATTAAATTGGTCTCATTTGCTATGTTGGATATAGATATGTTAAAGATGCCTTTTTAGAGCATAGTGCAGATAAAATACCGGAGTTACTTGGTTGCTGAGCACTTGAGATTTTGCAGACAGGAGCAAAAATAATGTTCTCTTGTTTTGCAGTGTAGCCATCTGTAGAAATTAGCTGCCATGTGTACCCTATAAATCTTAAGAAATTTAGTGTTAGTGATTTTGATTCAGATTGCATTGAAAAAACTAGAAATGAAATGTGTGCAGCCTGTATGTCATTATTAGAACAACTCATGTCAACCTAGGAAATGTGATTAATTATTCATTAGATTCGATAATTCATAATTTTATTTAAACATTTTCAGAATACTAGGCATCTGCTGCAGAAGCTTGAACCATATTTTCTAAACTGTTTAGGGTAAAGTGGAATGCTGGGATCCTAGAACTAGAAATCGAGTTGGGCTGTTGGACTGTGCTTTAAGCAGCGTGACAGCAGACACAGAGTGAGTAAAGGCTACCTTTTCAAATTGTATTGTTCTGGATTTTTCAGAAGTTTTGCTTTTAGAAATAAATCCCACTTTGCTTTAAAATGACCTCCCCGTTCTCTTGTCATTGCTAGTGAATAAAGGACTTTCTTAGTCGTAAAGGAGTTCTCTTAGAAATTGATCTGAGTAGTAGTGGCTATTTTTCTATATAAATACACGTTGTGAATGTAAACAGTGCAACTTTTTGAAGTAGTATTTCTGAGTGATACCTGTGAATTGTTTCACAAGAATTAACTTAGCTATTATGTAACATTAAAAAAAATTATTTGCAGGCTTTATTGAAAGAATGCCTAACTATAAGCATTGTGCTTTGCAGGATAGAAGGTTTGCCATCCATTTCAGCACTGAAATTTGATGGGGCTTTGAATATGGCTGTTGGAACATCTACTGGGCAGGTAGGTTTGACTTTGTCTACCACAGTTCTTAGGAGATCCTGCTCATGCAATTCCCAATCCAAGTCTATCATATATTGTGTGCAGTTATTGTAATGTGTATATCTATTACTGCAAGTAATTACAAGACCCTAAATTACATGTACAGAGTAGTAATAGTCAAACTGTAATTTAATTTTGTCAAATGCTAGTGCTCTTCCAAGTTTTGTAGGTACCACTTAAAATCATCATAACCTACATACTATATAACTTCAAATTCTCAGTTTTCTTATGACTTGAGTCAAGTGTGTGGGGAAGTTACTGCTTTTTGGGACTATCAGTACCACCTCAGTGCAACATATGTGCTCTCCCTTATCTTAATGGTGGCTAAAAAAACAGAAATTACTGTGTTTCAACTGGTTTTTTTGCTGTCTTATCTTGATATGAAGAATAATTTCAATTCATTTATTGTTGTCATCATATTTGTAAAGGGAAGTGTTTCCTGCCTTCATCAGTATTTTCATGGGTTAAGAAAACTGTAGCTTCTTCAAGAGCAGATATGTGTGTGAGAATTGTATTTGCTATGTTAGTGTACAAGTCAGGCAAATTTTATGGTAGATTGTGTTTCTTATTAAATAAACTGATAATATTATTTTTCCCAAAAATTACTGGTATTCGCACTTTACATATGAAAGATTTAAGGTCTTTCTCAAGTTCCATAGGAAATTTTGGAGATAAAAATACAGGTTTCTGGAAGACAGGGCCTGTACTCTCTACTTTCCTTAACATAAAAAATAACATTCTGTGGTGTTTCACTGAGGGAAAGTTATATTCACTGAATCTGGAAGCAAGTCTGAAAATTTAAATCATGTAAGAGCAACACAAGAATCTGAAAGTGAAATATTACTAATTATGAAATACTAAAAGTATTGAAACAAAAAATGGTTCATTTTTTTCAATAGAAATGAAAAAGTCTTTAGAAATTTGGTTAGGTCTTAAGTTTGTTAATTTTTCTAGATGGAAGCATGCTGATGTTAAAATACATGGCTAGGATAAACTGGGCTCACTTAATAAGTTGTTTTCAGAATTTAAAATTATTTCTTTTATGTAAATCCTGTCTATGTATTTAAGTAAAATCTGAAGTTTAGTTAAATATTTAATGAAGATCTGATGGACATGACTTTCTCGTGATCTTACAATAATATAAATTTAATCTCTCTTATTCTTCAAGGTTCTATTATATGATCTCCGGTCTAGTAATCCATTAATAGTCAAAGATCACCACTATGGCCTGCCTATTAAATCAATTCAGTTTCAGCATCAGTTGGATTTAATTATCTCTGCGGATTCTCGAATCATAAAAATGTGGAACAAAGATACAGTAAGTAGTTTTATGTTGCTGCATTCAGATATTTAATTTTTACTTTATTTGGGTTGGGGTTTTTTTAGGGGTTTTTTTTGTTTCCTGTTAGGGGTTGGTTTTTTTTTTTTGTGCAGCTTGATTAATTAAGCTGAAATTCAGTGTAGGAAGTTGAGGTTTAATGTCTCTTAATTTACATAGCATTTTGTCCTGCCTGACTAAATCAACATCTGGGAAGTTATTCAATAGCCTGTCAGGTGTAAAGATATAGTGTTAGGGGTTTTTAGCTGTTTGTACATGTCTGGCCAAGAGGCTTCTTTCAGAAGGTTTTAAACATAAAAAGTAGTATCTTAGCCATTGCTATGGTTTGTATATTTCTCACAGTGTTCTTGAATTCATCCAGTTATATTTTTTCACCAGAGAAAACATGTTCATTCCAATTCCGTGCTCAAAGTAGGGTTAATTTCAAAGGTAGATCAGTTAGTTAAGGACCTATTAAAATTAGGCACTGCTTACTTTCACAGGAACCTGTTTGGATACTGAAGCAGATACTATGCATAGAGCCAAATAACAATGTGTCTTACACTGTATTAGGGGATTACGTTGCAATGGGCAATGTCTTTATCCATGCCCTTTGCACCTCTAAGTGAAATTGAAATTTCTAGTTTTCATAGCACTTTTTTTCATTATATCATGCTGGCCTCTTTCTTATCTTTCTGTCATGAAGCTTGCTGTGAATCTGTGGGGTAACAAAATATGTTACCCCATAGATTCATAGTAATACTACTGGTAACTTGTTTTGGTTTGAGGGGCTGTCTCTAGTCATTGTGTTCCTTCTAAAAAACATGCTCCATCTATGCTTTTCTGACTTTATAGTGAAACATGAAGAGAGTTGTAGTAGAGGCTTTTTTCCTAATTATTTCAGGCAGTCACTTCAGTATTGTTGTGCTGCTTCATGAACTTTCAACAGCCTCTTATTTTTTCTGTGATCGCAAGTAGCTTTTTGTAAGCTCCTCTGCAGTTAATTTTTATTGTTTGAAAGAGCAAATAAATTATTGGTTATTATTTAAAACATCTGCAGTGGCCTCTCTCCATTTTTCCTAGGTATGTATATTTCCCTCCTTGAGAATGAAACACTGTAAGGTTTGTCAGGTGGCCTCTGGTGGGAAAAGGGAGAGTTTCTCACCGCTGGAAGGCAAAGATAGCTTTGGACTCTTTCCTAGAGTATGTTCCAGCTGGCTCCACCTCTCCCAGATGCTGGTTCCTGACTATCTCTGGCCAGGAACCAAGTGCAGAGGCAGACTGGGGGTGGAGAGCATATGGCTTTGATACCAGAATAGCCCCGTGCTGAGACGTGCCTTGGGGTGGGGAGCACCAGGCTTTTGTCTGCTGAGGCCCGGGTGGAGGAGGACTCTTCTTAATCATCAGGGAGAGACCAGAGGTGGGTGGGGTAACAGCATGTAACTGGGAGGGAAAGGAAGGGCCCAGAAAGGTAGGTGGGATTGCTGCAGGGGAAGAAAAAGCGAGGAACAGGATCAAAATTTGCCTTGTTCCTGTCCCTCATTTAGAACTGTGTAGGCATGTAGTCTCATGCTTCAGATTATGTGGTCCAGTTGTTAGAGACTCTTCCTTTACTGGCTGTCTTGTGTGTTGGCTTGTAAGAGCACCTGTATTTTGTCTGGGTTTTTCAGACTATGTTCCAATTCTTATTATTTTGAGAATGTTGTTTCCTGCTTTTACCTCTTTCTTAAGTAACCTTTCTAACTTGAATTGTGGTCTAAGCTAGATACCACTGCATGCTCTTACTACTTCTGTTTTATAGCAAGACCTCTTTAATACTGAGTTTATAAATCATAAATAAAGTGCTGAGCTACATTTAATTTCATGTAGATATTAGCATGGTGGAAGAACCAAGCTCCAGATTCAAATTCCACTCCTAATCCTTTTCTTCAGCTAATCATAGTTAGCAAAGTATAATTATTTAGAACTACCACATTCAAAGTTGAATAAAGTGAGGGTTACGCTGACAATGTGCCAGGAACTTATGGACCTCAGCCCTCCTTTTGCATAAAATAAGGTAAATCTGACGTATTTTCAACACAGAAGTGTAAGCTGAGAAATTAGAGGTGCCACTGTACATTGCTGTGTCTTCAATAACCAGTAGGCTGCACTTCTTTGTAAGAGATTGAATAAGAGATAAAATACAATACTGAGTTCCTTGTGTTATGTTCAGATATTTAACAGCGTTTTATTGTTCTGCAAAATCTGTTTCATCTTTATTCCATCATGTTTCTTAGCTTCTATAGTAGCTATTATTAAAGTTTAGATTTACTGAATTAATTATATTGTTTGGAGTTCCTTATGATTTATTTTCTTCCTACAATTTTAGGGAAAGATATTTACTTCAATGGAGCCAGAACATGATATAAATGATGTCTGCCTCTATCCAAATTCAGGTATGTTAAATATATTAATGTCTTGATAAATTCAAAAGGAAAAGCGTGCTAACCCAAGCTGTGGTCATTTTTTCTGTTTAGGTGATAGAATTTAGGTCTACTTCCCTCCTTATAGCAGAGCTTGGAATAAAGGGTTATTTGTCAGTTAGTGTCCTTGTTTCCTCTGCATCTGTATTACATTGGAGCCTCTTTGCAGTTAAAAGCTGCTGTGCTGTTAATTGAGTGATTGGCCTCTTTTACTCTTTCAAATATCTGAAGTGACTCATTTCATAAGAATAGGAATTTTCACTTATTGTCTTGACTTAAGTGCCAGATAAGTTAGAGCTTGCTTTCTAGAGGTAGGAAAAATCTTTTTACAGCAAGTTTGCAGATTTTTTTTTAAACGTTTACAAAGATTTGATCTTTCTTTGATTTAAAAACAACACTTAAATTGTGCCATCCCTTAGATTTAATTCTTTGGTTTTAAGTGTAGATTCCTAAGTGCACAAATTTGCATAGTTTTTGTAATTGTTTTCAGATTTGTTGCATCTCATAATATTATGTTTAGAGGTCAAAACTGAGGGTCATTTCTAACCAAGGTTTCCACAACTTAATTTATGAGTAAAACTGTTTTACAGAGTGGTGGTTGTATGTGTGTATGTGCCTTGGTTGTACTTCAGATTGCAACTGGACTTAATTTTCTTGCTTAATATGAGTTCCTTTAGTTTTTAACTATGGTGTGACACCTACTTCCTTTTTAGAAAGTGGTACTGAAAAAGATGAAATAGGTTAGGGCCACTAGGATCACACAGAGCAAAAGTCTTGAAACAGGCAATGCCTGTGTTGCAAACTGATATTACCCTAGTTTTAGAGAGAGGTAGCAGTAAAGACAGAGCAACTTGGACTTTTATTCATACTAGCAGCTCAAATTTAAGATTGTAGATAAGTAAGTTTGAGATTTCTAGCAAGTTAAAACTTATCTTTGTCTTTTCTGCCAACTTCAGTTAAGAATGTGTTGGAGGTTTTTTTTTTTCTTCTTTCTTTTTTTTTGGTAAGATGAGCAGTTAAATACTCTACCCTGGTAAGATGGTGGGCATTTTTGACCTTAGGGAACAGGGTACATGCCATGTGCCCTGGTTGTATGTAGGAGTTCATGTGGGTGTGTTTGAGAATTACTGCATGGTGACAGGGTAGACTGTGCACTGTGGAGGCGGATGAACCCTCATCCATGGTGGCTGCAGAGAGAGATCATTGGAGTGAATTATCTTCAGCATTTCACCCAGGTTTCACCTTACTGTTTTGATCTAAAAGAGAGCCCCACAGCAAGTTAATGTCCACGTCACATCAATGAAGAGCTCACTACAGGGAGTGGAACAGAAAAAAGTTATTTGACAATGTAGAATCATAGTGTAATTTATGTTGGAAGGTACCCCTGGGAGTTGTATATTTCCTACTCAAAGCAGGGCCAACTTGAAGTTAGATCCAGCTTTGAAGTCTGATCAGGTTGCTCAGGTCAAGTCAAGTTTGAATATGTCAAGGATGGGCATTACTCAACTGTGGATGCTCTGTAGCCTTTGTGGTATGTGGACATGCCTCATGTGCTTTTGCAGAAATGATTTTCATGAGAGTCTGCAGAACAAATCTTATAACACAAAGAACTGAATGCACACATCTCCCTAATATTGCTCTTGGTCATTGCTTTTCACGTCTGTGATTGAGATCTAGATTGTGCAGTCTAGTTCTGTGTCCCACATCTCCTGCTTAAGTCAGTTCTGCTTTTCTTATTGCCTGTAGGGGGGTAGGTTGATGGTTTTGGTAAGAAAAGTTGTGGGAAGAAAAGTAGGTACTATTTATAGTCACATAGAGAGAGTGGGGCAAAAACTAGGACATGTTGAAGTGGAAGTTGAGAGATTTAAGGTAAGAGGTGCTGCATCATGTGTTTATCGTAAGTACTGTTAGACCAGAATTTAAGATGCGTAGAACCACCTCATGCTTGTTCAGAATTTAAGGAATAATCATGACTGAAGATCTGAAAATAAGGAAATACTTTCAGTAAGATGGGCTTGCAGTTGTGGCAAGTTGGAAATGTAGCATGATTTCAGTATCAGTGTGGGTTTGGCTCAGTGCTCTTACTGGTGCCCCAGCATTCTCAGAGCACTGCTAGAGGCATGGCACAGGAAACCCAGGAGATCTTTGCCTAGCCTTTGTTTTAACACTTCATGCGTCACTGCTGCTCAGAAAGGCAAAACCCCAATCTCACCCTTATTGGAGAGATACGGATTTGATAGGTGGACTGTTCAGGGAATGAGGAATTGGTTGGATAATCTCATCTAGAAGGTGCAGTGGTCAACAGCTCAGTGTCCAAATGGAGATCAGTGACAGGTGGTGTCCCTTGGAGCTCTGTATTGGGACAAGTTTTATTTAATATCTTCATTAATGACATAGACAGTGGGATTGAGTGTACCCTCAGCAAATTGGCAGATGACACCAAGCTGAAGGATGGGATGCCATCCAGGGGTACTTGGACAAGCTTGAGAATTGAGCCCATGGGAATCTCATGCGTTTTAACAAGACCACGTTTAACATTGTCCCTCTGGGTCGTGGCAAGCCCCGGTATCAATCCAGGCTGGGGGATGAAGGGAATGAGAGCAGCCCTGCCAAGAAGGACTTGGGGGTGCTGTGGGGGAGAGGCTGGACATGACCCAGCCATGTGCCCCTGCAGCCCAGAAAGCCAAACATGCCCTGGGCTGCATCCAAAGCAGCGTGGGCAGCAGGTGAGGGAGGGGATTCTGCCCCTCTGCTCTGCCCTGGTGAGACCCCACCTGCAGTGCTGCATCCAGCTCTGGGGTCTCCAGCATAGGAAGGACCTGTTGGAGCAAGTCTAGAGGAGGCTACAGAAAAAGAAGACTGCAGCACCTCTCCTGTGAAGAAGACGGGCTGAGAGAGTTGGTGTTGTTCAGTCTGGAGAAGAGAAGGCTCTGGGGAGACTTTACTTTGGCCTTTCGGTATTCAAAATGGGCTTACAAGAAAGATGGGGACAAAGTTTTTAGCAGGGCCTGTTAAAACAGGACAAAGGTTTTAAACTGAAAGAGGGCAGATTTAGACTAGATATAAGGAAGAGATTCTTTATGATGAGGATGATGAAACACTGGCACAGGTTGCCCAGAGAGGTGGTGGATGTCCCATCCCTGGAAATATTCAAGGACGGGGCTCTGATGAGCCTGCTCTAGTTGAAGATGTCCCTGCTCATTGTGGGGGTTGTTGGACTAGAAGACCTTCAAAGGTCCCTTCCAAACCAAACTGTTCTATGATTCTATAATTCTGTCGGTTATGGTAAACTCTAGATTAGTATACTGTGAGCTGGGGTTTTTTTGGTGGTAGTTTTGTCATAGTTAGGCATGTTTAATTAAACTATTTTACCAACCAGCTTCAATACTACTGTCTTACCTGGGAGGCAGATGCTTGTATATCTTTGACCAAACTACATGATGACAAACTTCGGTGGATCTCTTAATAGTTATGAATATCTTCCTCTGAGCACATATGAACAGAATGGCGCTAGGGGAAAAAAGGTTTACCACTTACTGAGTTGCCTTTAGCCAATTTAAGTTGTAGAATATAAATTAAACTTGACAGCATCTTTAGTATATAGAAATCTGTGTCTCATTTGTTTCAGTTACTGTAAGAAAAATTAAAAGTTAAAAATCTGCATTTTCTAAAATTGCTTCTCCCACATACTATCACTTCATACTCCTATTTTGATTCTTTTACGTTCATGGTATACTGTATTGCAGACCATTTTCCAAAGAAAGTCTTACTAAAACTTCTGAAAAAAGGCTCTCATTTATTTCCCTTCTGTAGTAATCAGACTAGGCTGTTACATAGTTCGTTAGTGTGTGGTCTCTCTTCCCATAAAAATTGGTTAAAACTAACAATCTGAAGCAATAAAAATGCATGGAATAGACTTCTCCTTTCAGAGTTGTTAACTTTCTTTCATTCTTCTATTTCCCTTGTAGTATACACCCATGTACTGTTTTGAAGTCTGTTTTTGTCCTCGTTTAATTATTGGTGGAAGAGTCTCAAAGAGGAGGTTTTCCTTTACTGTCATCTTTGAAGCACCTGCAGAATTCATTTCTGTCTTTATTTCTAATGATTCATATTCAGTCAATGGAAAGATGCTTTGTCTCATGAAATAGTAGTGAGTGTGCTGTTAGGGGAGCATGTAACCTATATACTGTACTGGAGTAGTGTGTGTGTGTGTGTGTGTATTTGTGTATATGCTGTAAATTCTTGCTTTTTCCTTAAATTGCCTGCAGACCTTTCCCGGCACAGTTTTTAGCCTGTTTGCTGACTAAGCTTTCACAAGTATCTTGCTCTGTGGGGAGAGCAAGCCCCCTTTTTTCTGACATTGTAAGTCCAGCTGCATTGTGTATTTATAATAAAAGGATTAAGTAGGAAGGATTACTCCACCCATGATAATTGCATTCCTCTAGTTGGGTGTAAATTATATTTCTGCCCTCCGGGTGTGTAGTAATTGACCCAATTATTCATAGTCTCAGTGGTATATGTTACAGTTCTTTCAGATCAGAATGTTACCTAATTTGATGGCACTTTTCTTCTTCATAATCAATCTCTTGTATTACCTGTTGATCAGCTACATTGGAAAGACAAAATTGAGATAAACATAAGAGTATACGGCAAATGTTCTTATTAGTCTTTTATGTAGGAGGAAATTGAGAGTGTTCTTCATTTAGAACTTACTTGAAGTCTTGTGGCAGTAGGAGATTTTCCACAGATTTTAGTATTCCTACAGTATTTTTTTTTATATTCATAGTACATAAAACCCTTATTTGTGGTGTTTCTTGGGTATATTCATAGATACTTCAAATTCTACATTTGCCCTGCTTTGTTATAGCACTAGTATTACTCCTTTTGAAGCCACAGTATCCTGTATCTCATTTTGGGTTGAGAAGTTGCTGTGTTTATTTCCCAAGATGAAATATGAATAAAGGTGTAAACCATGTTATGATTTATGGCTTTGTTTAGGTGTGTGTTTAAAAATAAAACAAAAAACCACATGTACTAATACCAATGTATTAATAATGCAATTTTATGTCCAAGGTAGGTTTTAACTGCAGTACTAACTCGATTTGTTTTAAACAGTATTAAGGGATGAACTGTTTACATTTGTTATGAAAATTGGCAACCTGCACTTGTCAGGGCTTAATGTTGCTTAAAGTGGTGCTGAACAATTAAGATAGAGGACAAAAGGGAATGAATATAGGAAATTAGCCTTTGTTAATTATGCTGGTATCACACCTTTCTTTCCATGGTATTTGATGAACAATTTATTACAGGTCTTAATTAATGTCCATTGCAAGCCAAGAATATGTATTTAATGAGCTTTTTTTTTAATAGTATTATCCTCTTGTGATCAATATTTTTAAATGTGGAAATCTCTTTTTAGGAATGCTAATGACTGCCAATGAAGCCCCTAAAATGAATATCTATTATATACCAGTAAGTAATACAACTTGTTGCTGATATTGCTCTTAAAGACACAATTGTTTGGTGCCATTCAGGTATTTCAGTTGAAATTCATATCTACATTATCTGAGTTGTCACAGTAAAGTAAATTTAGATTAACCATAATTTATTAATGTAACATGTTGAATTACTTAAAAAACAACCTGTAATTTGCCTTTTGCTGCCAGTGTCAAAACTGATTAGTGGCTGCAGAAAATTCAGGTGGAGCCTTACTAGGAAAAGTAGTTTTTGATAGCTGATGAAAAAGAATTCCTAAATAGGGACTATATTTTTCAGGATATTAACTGTGCTTTGTTGTGAAATATTTAATTAGTGTCTTTAATATGTGGTATACAGTGACATAGTCATAGCAGTAAATATTCTTCTCTGTTCTGACAAAGAAATTATATTGTGTGACTTCAAGTACGGCTCTTGACTGTAACTTCTGCTCAATGCCCTTCTTCAACTGCAGCTTTTCACAGGATAAGCTTTCCACTTGAAAGGCTTAACTGTAGGTTTAACTATACGTTTTATCTCTGCCGATTGGTTTTAGGGAGACTTAGCAGCAAGCCTTCTGGTGTCAGGGAATGGTACAGAAAATTACACCTGCATTTCATTCTTGTTTTAGTTTCTACAGTGTGTCCTCTAGAGGTTTTTTTGTCCTGATAGAATATAAATAGTAGGATACCTATGTAAAGGTTACATGCAGAATAGCTGACCACACTCTAAAAATACATATACTTCTTAAATAATTTTATTCACATTTTTTATGAACTATAAAATTTATTAATATTGAAATAGATATTTAACTGTTTTTTAAATCAGCCAAAAAGTCTTCGTTTAGCTAATTGATTTTAAATTAATTTAAATTTAATTTTTTTCCGTTCATTTCTGGTCATCCCCTGCTGCCATATCCACTGTGTATGGTCTTGATTACATTCAGGATGGAGATGCATGAGTTTATATTTCTCTTTGTGGAATAGACAATAGATATGTGTTGTATTTGTGTGTCTAAACACAATAGTATATCCCTCTAAACAATTCTGTAGTCTGATATATTTACTTATATTACTAGATTTTTGCATTTAAAGAGATGTGGCATTTTATACATGAGTTATGTCAGGTTGTTGTTTGGATGTGAATTGCCTATTTCTGTAATTCATCTCTAACCAACTCACATTTTGTTAATGGGTGCAGTTCCATGTTTTGGATAACAAAGAGGACAACAGATATTTTTGTATTTATGACAAAATGTTAGTTGTAGTTAGAAGCTGAACACTTTATTTCCATTTACCTCGTCCTTTGTAAGGGTGAGAGAGTAGCTCTCCGAGCAATTTTTTATCTATAATCTTTTTAAATTAATGGATTAGAGAAGACAAACTCACATATTTTCGAAGTCTGATGAGTTTTTAAAACTGGAATGGACTAGTTAGATAATTTAAATAACCCAGATGGAAAAAGCATTCCTTCTGTCACTAAAGGTAAGGTTCAGCTTCTCTCTGAAAATTGTGCACTGAGATTATTTATTATGCAGGTGTGCCTGATACATGAACCTGACAGCTATAGTACATTAGAGGTTCACATCCACCTTAGTGAAAAAGTTTTTTCATTGTCTTGATTGTCACCAGTGATGAATGTTTGTTAGAACTTGTTCAAGCTAGTATTATTTTGAGTATTCTTGCACATATTGTAAATCAAAATGAAAAATACTTACTTTTTGCTCTCTCAAAATTCTCACTCACAGAATCCTCTGTGAGTGCTGAGTTCATCTTTCTGAAGTCAGACAAGTAATTTTTGTTCAAGAAATATAAGCACTCTGTATTAGATCTCAGATCATACCTAGAGACAATATTGCAAACTTAAATACTGACTAATATGATCTAGTAATTTTGCAGCATGCAGGCCATTCCAATGAAGATTAACACAGATCTTGCCCTAAACCATCTTTCTGTGTCACCATCCTGATTTTTGTTACCTGAGTCTGCCTGAACTTGTTTGGTTGATACCTTTTTATGGGTTTTACATTCACAGTGACACGAGTGTACAAATGGACCCAAATGATGAATGTTAAAGCATAAATCCAAATATGAGTTCTATTTTTGAAATATTGTTGTATACAAGAACATTTAAAATTTATTTCAAAGGCTACTGTCCAGATTAAATTTGCTTTTCAGATAAGCTGAACTTTTGCAGTTTGTGTCAATGCCTTTGAGTTCAAAGGCTGTTGAACATACCTTAAATACTGTCATTACATTTTTAGTTGACAGTCTGTAGTTCATTTCAAAACATGTAATACTTACTTTAGACAATAGAAAAGTTAAATGTAGTGAGAAGCAGTTACTTTGAAATAGAGACAGAAATCTCACACTCTAGTTTGACTTTTTTATGCTGTCGGCCTTTTCACAGGCAAGACTGAAGGGGCTGGCACAGACAGTGTTGTATAATTGAGGGGTGTTTTACTGCATTTCCTAAAAATCAAGTGTGTGGCTCACTAAATCTGTTTTTGTTGGCTGTTTTGTTTATTTTTTAATCTACCTTTTAAATGAAGAAAATATAAAATGAAGGACTTGTGTCAGCCTTCAACTGCTCCAGGGCATTTTTTATTAAGGAAAACTTAAGGTTATTAACACGTTCATGTTACAGTTTTATTCCTTGATCTTCCAGACTAGTTATTTGAGCTCAGAGTTGCACACCTGTCCTTTGGTTTCTCTGTCAGTAGATGATTAATACATGGGGTTTTTTCCATCCTTGGAAGACTTACTAATTTCCTTGCACAGGCAAAGTTAAGTTTAGTTACATGGGTCTTTGGAGCAAAACTTTAAAGAACTGTATTACTTGATCTCTTTTCATGGTGTCATTTTCTGTCTTTTTCTAAGAACTAGGATTTACAATTTTTAAAATGAGTAACTTATTGTGTGTATCCTTTAAGGTAGACTTGAATACTACTAAAATGTGTCGTCTTTGAGATGTTGACAGGAACTGAGTTACAAGTCTTGTTGAAATCCATAACACAATAAATGCCTGGGGGAAATGCTACTAACTATAAAGGACAGTTATGTAAATAAAACCCATTCAATTGCCTATGTCCCTCTTTGGCCTGTAGTGCTAATAATTTTTCTCCTGTTTCAAATGCTGATTGGAACAGCTATAAGGAATTGCCATGGCTATGATCAAGGAGGATACTTAAAATCCCAAATGTATGGTGCTGTGCTCTACCTAAGGAAAAAAAAAACTTCACGGCAGTGGGAGTCTTGCAGAGCAGGAGTGTGTATGTGCACAGATGAGTGCAGACAGACCCAGCATCCACTGTCCGTGGTTGGAGTTGGCCAGACAGTGCAGGACTGTGCCCAGCCCAGCATACCCAGCCTCTCAGCAGGTTTTATTGGTGTGGGCACAGTGCTGTGCTAGCACAGCTACACAACTGGTGAACTGGAGCTGGCTCGTGTCCGGCCAGCTTGGAACGTGCTCTGACTGAGCTCATGTCTGACTGAATTATCTGTGTACGTGTGCCCGTTCTCTCCATTGTTAATGCCAAAGCTAAATTTCCATTTCAAACCCCAAAAATGACTTTCTTGAACTTCAGGATTATAAAAGATTTGACAATGAGTATCGTAATATTGGCTGTAAATTAAATGGCACGCATCAGCTTTTCCTGCAGAAGTTTCATCAGGATAGGTATGACAGTTGAGACTAGGAATGTCTGAGAACACTGTGCGTTTCTTAAAAAAAAGTAAAAAATCACTGCAGTTTTTTCTTTTTTGTGCAGAGCTGTAAGTAGAGGAAATACAAGGTGATTTTTTGGTTTTCTAGAAAGGACAGGCAGGTTTGTTTTTAAATTGCAAGATTCCTTATGTAGGTACACAGTGCAGAATGAGCAAAAACCAAATTGAATCTGACCCTTGAAATGAAATGGTTGTTTAAATAGGTAACATCTTGAGTGGCTCAGCTTAGAGACTTTGTTTTTGTTTTATTTTGTTGGGCTTTAATGAGGGCAAGTGCCTCTGACTGGAATTGGGCTGTTTGCCACTGGTTTAATAGCTAACTTGCAGTTTATGCAAACATTTGGAACCTTCTTCTTGCCAGCTGGCTTCCTGGTGTATCACTTTGATGTGTGCCTCGGGAAGGTTGAAATGAAAGTTGTGTGTGCCTTGGGATAGTTTTTAGACTCCTGACTCAGAAACATAAGTTGAGTCAATAGTGCAACCAGGTCCTGGCCAAAGAAGTGAAGAGAGGCAGAAGTTCCACTGACACATGGTGGTCTACTGGCCTGGGATCTAAGATGAGTCAGATTCTCTTTAATTGAGGCTGTCATGTTCCGTGACATACAATGTTCTTTTTGCAGGTTGAACAGAAAACCCCCTACATGTCAGCTCCTGGGTGCTCTGGGTGGAGAGCAAGGGGCATAGGTGTTACTCTGAGTGTTTACTTCTGGTTACACGGATATGTCTGATCTTAGCACAGATGTTGCAAATCGGTCCTGTCTCATTTATTGGACTTGAAACTTTGGGCTACACGTACATACTGAAACTGAAACTTGCTCTATTCATTAGGCTGTTAAAAGAAGACAGCAATTAAGTGTGTAATTAATTGAGTGTAATATTTGGTGTTCTGGATTTTTTTTACTTTCCTGCAGTCTTGGCAGAACACTCCCTGTTAGAGGCTAGAAGCAATGTACTTTTGGTGTAGTGAAGATAATAAGCTCTTTAAGAAAAAATAAATCCTGGAGCATCTCTGGCTTCTTTTCAGGTGGTTTTGGAAAATAATTTGATATCCTAGCAGTCTCCTGGTTCAGGACTGTTGGAGTTATAAACTGGAAATGTTTCAAGAGCAAGTATTTCTTGCCTACTCAATGATTCAGTTTCTCCAAGAGTATAAGGGTTTTGGTTTCTAGTACAATACCTACTTTGGACATGTGGCTCTCCTTATTGCTGGAAATATTATGAATTTTGTCCTCTTGAAATTGGGTGGCTTTTCCGCTAAACCAGCCATTGCTGGTACTTCTTGCCTTTCATGCATTCTTTAACTAATTTTGTTTTCCCCTTTTTTTTTTAGATACTCCTCTAGCCCGGTTTAATTAATAGCTGTTTTATCAGCATCTTTTTGTTTTGAATATGCATCAAAAATGCTTATCCTTAAATTGTTTTTTTCCTTGGGTTTAGTAAAAAAATAGTTTTAGAAAACCTTAGAAAAGTTCTAGTTTTTCCTTAGTGGTTAACCGTGAAATAATACAATCACTCATTAAGGCAACAAGTCCTATTAGCTTACATGTTTTCATTTAATGCTCTGGATATTTGGTGAAACAAATCTGTGGAGGGAACTTGTACTGAAGGAAATACAAGTGAAAGCAGTTTTTTAATACCTTAGTTCATCCCCTTTATTTCTTTCTGGATATTTGTTTGGATTAGTTCTAGAATATAAATTAGGGATGAACATGCTTTTATCATAGGCATCCAGATGAGCTGCTTCTAAATGGCTGAATTGACCAGAGTTGTGTTCAGGTCACTCACAGACAGAAAAAGCATTTATCTGAAATTGGTAGAAATTTTCTGTCAGTCTGTGGCAGTGCTCTCACTAATTCTATACAAGATGTTATGACCATCAGATACCTGTCTTCACAGTCTGTCATTTTTCACTTTAAAAGGTGTAGAAGGTTTCCACTGTGTTATACTCTCCTCACTTACCTCTATGGTCACAGCCTTTTGGAACAGTTTTATCACTCTAAGACTTACATTCTTACCCATTTGGGATCTGCTGATTGTCTTTTTTTCTCTTTCGGGTCTTTATATGGTGGGAATACAAACCTACCTGTCTACACCTTGTACTTCATGCCTTTAGGGCCAGTGTTCTGTATAAGCAGCTGTCATTCAAGTAGTTTGTGGGTGCTGTTAGAGTTACAGTGAGACCTTCTGTACAGATTTTTGGCTTGTGTGGTAAAAGCTATGAATCAAATGATGCAATTCTTTCTATATTTGTGTCTGGCATTTTGACACTAATAGTACATCTTAGCAGTAGAGTGCAAGATTTTGATTTCTTTTAGAATGTTTTCATGTCTTCTGATTGGCGGTATTCGGTCATTCTGCGTAGGTCCTGCTTTAAATATTGTCTTGAGGATCATATGATGGGGCTGGTTTTTTTAGAAGACAGTTGTTCATCTTGTTCAATACAGCCCTTCCCTGACATGTTTTTCATAAGGTGGAGAGCAACCATGAAACTGGCTTGTGCTAAGAGATTTTTTCTATCCTGAAACAGTATATGATGTAGAGAAACATTTCACAGTCTGGGAAAAAAGCATTGTAAAATAAAATGGTAGTTATGATGTAGAATGGAAAATGTTGGTCTTAATCTTAGTTTGTTCATTTTGAGAACTGTGAGATGACTGGAAAGAAGGATTGTTATGAAGTAGTGTATTACAGCTGAGCTTTGGGCTGCCAAGTGTCAAAAGAATAAAGTTTCCATTAATAAAAAGATACTTGAGTGCATCTTTGGCCTTTAAACTAATTCTAAGTTTTGATACATCAATCTTGTAAAATTGTGTTTTCCATCCAGAACAGTCTAATCCTTTACACAAAAAAAAAAATGTCTGGTGAATGATACATTACCTATCTCACAGTATTTACAAGCATAGGAAAAAAGTTGTTTATCTTCACAAGCAGAAATGTGAGCTTCCTACTTTTAACCTAAACACTTTCAAACTGAAAAATAACACACAGGGCTTATTCCCAACAAAGGATATCCTCCATTTCCCATGTGCTGGCTGAGAGACACAGTACCACTTATCACACATATATAGAAGGAAAGCACCAATGTGCGATAATCAGGAAACAATTTCTGATCTTCCTGTAAAACTTGTTTTAGATGTTTCTTGGTGCTGATGATGTTCGGCATCATGTCAGATAATGAAGGTGTTTGAACCCTGCTTCATACTGTTGTGGCTGTTAGTGTACTAGGCAGCACTTCTTCAGTATTTTTTGAACAGACAGCAGCACACTGACTGTAAAATCATACTTCCTTATAGTTTACATCAAACTCTTCATAGAGCACAGGAGAAAACTCTTAAAAGCAGGAGTTGTATGGAATTATACCAGGTGATTGCTCTGATCATTGATAGAAGAATCACATGCTTTTTAGTGTTGTGGCAGTTTCTCAAGCAGTTCTTGGTAATGGACCTTCTGTTCTTGAGTTCTTATTTTAAGAAGCAGGTTTTGAGGGGGGAGTGTGCTCCCCTTTTTTTAAGCCTTGAATATCTGAAAGATATTTTTTATTTCTTAACTTGCACTTGTTCTTTCTTTGGGCCATCTATTCTTCACTTGATTTCTGAAAATTTAGAGATGCGGTTGCCTAGCTTCAGTCAGTGAAGAGAGAAGCAGTCACAGATAATGAAAATGTGTAATTGCTGAAAGGAAGTTTTGTAATGTGCTACATGTCTATCAGCATGTAATAAGAACTAGAGTGTTTTAGCTTTTGGATCAGAAAAGACAAAGCATGTGAGAATTTTCTCCATGTAATAATTTCAACTAAATCTTTATTTCATTACATTTGAAAGTACAGGGTGACTGTATTGTCGTCTTCTGTATTGCACTCCGAATTGAAACATGTTGTGAGTTATGACTTTTATGCAGAAATAGTTAAAGTTACGAAGACCTAAGATTTCTGTCACAGAAGACGTTTGAAGTAAATAAAACTATAATGTATGTGAAAAGCTTTTGAATATTTATTTGAAAGCTGCCTTCTACTTAAAATTATTTCCTGAGTTATACAAAATTTCTTCAGCATTATGCTCAGCAACAAAATTGGTTTATATGGAGCTTATCTTCATTATCTCTCCGGAGGAACTGCACATTCCCAACAGGTAGTTGCTTTTCCTTCCCTTTGTGTTGTCTGGCAGTACTTGCATAAACTCACAGAGAAGTCTTCCTCTCAGTTTTGCAAAAAGCGATTAAGCTGCAATGGTAGGGAGTTATTAGAAACTCACACATTCCTAGATTTCCAGTAGTTTGTCAGTCATATAAGGTAGACAAAGAGCTGGATTTGCCATTACCTTTACATCTGTAGCATTCCTCTGATTTCCCTAAAATATGGATCATCCTCCGGTATGTTTTGTTTTAACGACTGTAAAGATACTAGTGCTGTAACATTCCTTGGCATCTGGTGTGTACTATAAGAACTCTGTTGTTCCTGGCCACTGAAAAGCATGTGAGGCAACATCCTACACAGTGTGACAGTTGAGAAATTTTCCTGTCCCATTGGGAGAAATTGAGAAGGGAACATGCTGGGACTTTGCATTTCTAGCTTTTTTTTGGTGGTTCTTACTTGTTAGTTTAGATTGCCATCAGAAGCAATTGCATACATACTAAAATCAATACATGTGTTCCTGTCATTTATGTTAATAGTGGAAGTTTTGTCCATTGGCCTATGCCCATAGTATTGCAAGAAGTGCCATTAGGTTTTGAGAAACAGATTTCTGAACGTGTTGGAACAGTTAGAAGCTGTGTAGAAGTGCTTTCCCTGTTTAAAAGGAAGGCCAAGACAGTTACGAAGTTTCCCACTTAACCATTGCCTTGTCTGGCTCTCCTGCAGTCACTATTGTAAATGCAAGGGGAGAACTTTGGGAGGAATTTATTCTTTCTAATGTATCATGATAGGGTGGAGTTTTTTGTTAGATCATGTAAACCATGAAGGTGGTGTCGTTTGTGAGGGAGATTGTGCTGGTTCAGTGACAGTGAGTCACTGAACAGTAAATTGACTTCATGAAGGTTCTGAGTGCCAGAACCTGTGCAAAGGGATTGGTAAGAGCACTTAGTCAAATGTGGTAGGGAATGGAAAGTGTGGATGGCCAAAGTAAAATGTGGTTCCTGACTTACTGTCAGCAAGGCATTAGATCAGCTGATCATACCTGATCTGCACCTTTTTTTTTGTTTTTCACGGATAAAGAAAGACAATCAGCTGATGTCCATAGGTAAATAAAACCTGTGAAGTGAATCCCAGCTGAATTTATTGCACAGTATTAAGGCAATTTACCTAGTTGCCTCTCTTTCTACAGCAGGTATGCTGTAGAAGCTGCTCTATTAGAATAAGGACAGACTTTTGGTAACTTTTGAATTATTTCCAGCTGATATTTTTGCGAAGGTGCTTGAAGCAGGTCATGGTTGTAACATGCTTTGAGAAGCCACTCTGCTCTTACCTTTTGAGCTTCATTTGATTAGTTGACTTCATGTGAAAGTAGTGTGTTCTTGTACTTCAAGTTTCGATGTATCTTTCTGACTTCACATTGTCTCAATATTTAAAACCTGTAGGGAGTCTGATAAATAAAAGATCCATAGCAATACTGATGAAGTCTTTGTTTTATGTATGTCAGAACATGATAGGGACATGGATGAAAGCATCAGACTCTACTCTTAATGCCATGGCTGGAAACTCACAGATGACTTGAGAAGTGTCCCTTTTTTGTTCTGTCTTGTGAGAAAAAGAGCTATTCTGGTAATCTTATTTACAATTATAAGGAGCAACTTTATTTGTTTGAGGGCGTTTTTTCCCAACATTATGGGCAACTGGACCATTGTCTCCTTCAAGAGATGGTGGCTTCACCAAGAACACTCACAGTGAGAGCAGACCTGTGACTGGTTAACTGACTGTAGTACTTGTCAGACCAGAGAATATGAGATTTAAAAAAAAAATGCAAACCACCGCTATAAAGCCAAACTGCTTAGAATTAGAAAAAGAAGTATTTATTATCTGATAACTACCAGGGCAGAAAGATTTAGTATCTCATTCCTAGAAGATGCATGCAAGTTCCTACAGCAGTTTTTGTTTAACATTGGGAAGATCTTTAGAGCAATGTTTCCTTTAACATGCTCTCTAAGGAGTAAAACCTCCAAATAGTTGATTTGGCAGCTTCCATAGCGTAGTGAAAGGTAAGAAAACCAACTATTCAACCTCTCTGATTAATGAATGTGCCAAAAATGTCTGGATGTGCTGGAGTTAGGATGGGAGGAAGAGCCAATTCATTGTATAGTTCAGTGAAATTTATGAGTGTGTGGGCTTAAAACCAACTGCAGTGCTGTTGTCAGTAGTATGCCAAAAAGGAAGAATGTGCTATTCAGTCTCTCTTGGTGATGTCTGTACTTCACTGAGCTACTTGATGTCTTTAAAAGCACCAAATCTACACCATATGATGTAGGGTGAATGAAAACATTAAATTATGAAGAATATATGGGAGATTTGTTTGGAGTTTATTACCCAAACCAATTTAATTTAGAGAATCAAAGAATTTTATTCAGTCCATTAAATAGAATTACAAGATTAACAGGGCATAATTGGAGTTGATTGTAGAGCATTCATAGGAAGAATGAAGATTACAAAAGAATGGCAGAATTCAAAGTGACAAGTTGTTTGGAGCACATTGGTTGCTATGGGAAGCGTTGTGTATGGAAACATAGTAGGCAGAAACATAACAAGATAATGTGATCCCGAGGCTCCTTCCTAACACGAGCTGATCTCTGGGGCTGGCCATGACTGGAGGCCAAAAGCGTGGTAACAAGAACAGAGAGCTGCAGCTTTTCGCATCTACAAGCTAGAAATAATCCGTCTGGGCTACCACTTGCAATTGATTTAATGTTAACTGTTACCAAGGTGCAACAAGGTGTTCTTTCTTCTCTTGACTTCTCAATGCATCTAGATGGAAACTTTTCAAATTTATTACGTATTGAAATCTGTCTAATTCTTAAAATTAGAGAACAAAACATTGAAAACAATACTCTTAAAATGAATAGTAATTAATATTTCGTGTAATTGCATTAATTAAACTTGGCTATACAATTAGGGAGCTAATTATGTTTAAAAAGCAATTGCACATTTCAATCACTGCCCACACCCTGGGGATCACCATTTTTTTTTTACCTCCCTCATTGGACCTTCTGTAATCTCTTTCTGTTACATGGTGTGATTGAAGCTGAGAATATGCATGCATAGATGTGCATTTGCTTTCTCCAGCAAATATATCCTGTTAAAGGTTTTAAATGCTTTACATTGTGCTATTTCATTAAAAAAACAAACAAAATTAAGATTTTATTATTATTATTTGTCTTCTCCAAAGAATTATTTTTTCCTCCTATATGTATGTGAAGTCATTGAGTTCTATATATAAAATACATTTAATTTCAAGAAATAATAGTCTAGAAAATAATCTCTCTTTGTTGAAGCGCTTTAAGTTTCATTTTTGGTTTTGTTTTTTAATGGGAACAGAGGAATGGAGGAGCCACCTTGGATTGTGAAGTCAAGTTCCATCTTATCTCAAGCACTCAGACTGTATAATCTTCTCCTTTAATATATCAGATTTCATCTGAAAATTAGTTGTTAATTGTTCCCCATTATCTCGCTTAAAAGGCTGTTCAGAGTCACACTCCTCTGATGGTTAGCTCAGCTCTAGTTTACAGTGTCTCTGTGATGTATTTATTCTTGTGCAAGCATTACTGTTTCAGAAATCCTCCTTGCTGCCTTTCACAGTCCTTGCTACAGTTTGCATTTATGTGTTCTGGAGGTGTACAAAATGTCTCCACCAACTCATTAATGATTGTACGCAATACGCTGTACCTAGAGAGCTGTTGAAGACCTTAAAAATATGCTATTTTTGTTGTAATCACCATTATTCAAATAATATGGCAGTGAATTATTTTAGTTAGTACATTTTTGCCACTTAGTAATGGTCTTAGTCAAAATACATAGAAGGTACCACAACACGTAGATTTTTGACAGAAGCTTTTACTTCTAAAATACAAAAGAACAGTAATAGGATGTATTTTCATGCATTTTTGTTACTAACTGTATCACTGTGGTGTGGCATGATACGGCTTTACAGAGTTAATTTTTGTGAAACTGAAGTTTTTGTGAATCTGTGTGCTGCTGTCTCGTGCAGCCGCAGCAAACAATGCCTCTGCTTTCCAAAGCCTCTGGAACTGTGTGGTTGAATGATGTCCACATACATTAAGTTAGTCTTCTGTAGGGAATCTGGACAGTCTAAACTTTCCAAATTCTAGTGAATAATTTTCAAATCTGAATAATGCTGTCTGTGAACATTTTGCATATTTTTGGTTGCTAAAATAAACCAGTGAAGATTGGGAGGGGTTTTTGCTGGTTGAGTCTTCTTACTATATTTTGACATCTTGTTTACTGCTGAAGAGTTTATCACTGCCTTATTATGAAATCTTCCTGGAACTTACTGTTTAACATCCAGAAAAATAGGTTTTGGAACCTGATTTTACTCCCTGAGAAGAAAAGGGCAACTGTTCAGTCACTCCTGTAGAATTGGTCTCAGAAGCCTTCAAACAGATACTTAACAGTACTCTGGATATGCATTCATAGTAGTTTAATTTAAATCTCTTGACATGTGACTGTGGAAGCTTCTGCATATCCTGGGCTTCTTTTAAGTTGTTGGACATGTTTAATGCTAGTTAGGATTAGGGCAGTTTTTTGTGGCTCTAAGGGCTCTGCAGAGCTGGCTGTCAAACTGTTGAGTGGTGTTTAAAAGTGTACAAGTGCTGTCTGGTGTTCCAAATTAAAGATAAGGAACATCTCTTGTGAGCTGGGAATAATACCTATACTGTACTAGGGTTCATTAATTTTAGGAGAATTACAGACCAATGACAGAATGATATTTTCTACAGAAGTGCTCAGGAATTAGGCATGGCCATGAGAACATTGCTGTACCATGTAAGACTTGTGGTGCCACAAGACTGCAAAGTTGGACATCTTGTAGAATAGAATACAAAGAACTGTGATTTTTGAAGTAATTTTATAATATTTAAAAAATATTTTTCTGTGAACATTTTTCTCTTCTATTTCATGGACAGTTCGGTCTTGGACTCGTTGTCTCTGCTCAGTTGCATGCTAGACCACTTATCATATTTTGTGTTTTCTATGTGTAAAGTTAAGAAATATTCTAATGTGTGTAAGAAAAAATTGATATTAGGTGGCACAGTGCTAATAATTATTAAGTGCACATTTTTACTTCCTGTGGCTTGGAATAAGATGAAAGGCAGTGGTGAGGTGGCTGCATTACTGGTGTATCGTAGTGGTAAGTTTTGCTGTGGGGAGGAGGGCGCTGGTGTGACCCATCTGTGACTCTGCCTTGCAGTGTGGTGGTGGGACACTGAGGGACAGTCACCTCGTGGGTGCTGTTTCCAGTTGGTGAAGGAGGAAGGTGCTGGGAGGGGAGCAGAGCACAGAGCTCCCCGCTCACTGCCAGCTGCGCCCCGCTGGTGGGTGAGGCTCCTCTGTTAGTGTGCAAAAACATTTTCAAAGCGATCTTACTGACTTTCAGCAGTGGTTGACAGAAATTGTCTCAAGAAGTGGTTATCCTACAGAAAGCAGAATAATAATGAAAACAGCAAAAAATATTGATTTGATCACTGTTGGTGCTCATGTCTGGTTTTCCAGTCCTAAAAAAAATTTGGATAAAAGCTGAGCATAGATGTGCACTCATTTAATAATGATTTTCCCATTGACTGAGTGCAACTTTTCTGAAACTTGCAGAGAAACCTATTTGGTATGTCGTAAATATTTTCTATTTTTAAATTTCTTCCTAAGCTTTAAAAAATGTTTCGTTTTAATGCACGAAGCAGAGCTCCTGAGGTGTCCTGGAATAGGTAGGCGAGTGGTTTCAGTGGGGTGGGAGAAGGGGAAATAAGGTAGTAAAATATACACAGACATCTCTGTATCATCATCTTTCTGTCAGTTTACATGTGAAATTTGAATAATGGTTGGACTTTCTATTTTTTCCTGGTATTCTGCCACTGCTTTTTTCCATTAATTATCTCATTTCCCCCACTTTGTTTTCTATGATCTGATCATCCAACTCGCTCCACAGATTACTATGAATAATCAGGTTTTTTGCTTTATGTGTTTCATGGCACAGATTACACCCCAGGAAAGGTTTTACTCTCAGTATCAGGTTTTGAGTATAGGAGAGAATGTTGTCCTTAAATTTTATTACAAGAGAAGTTTTGTTTAGTTAATAAGCAGCTTGTTGGTTTTTTTTAATAAGAAGGACAAACTGCTTCATCTAAAATAAAATTATAGATATACTTAAGGTTCTTCCACACCAGTCATGCTTTGATGATCTGGTAATGAGGCACAGTTAACTGATTTGTTAAGTGGCATGAAGACATTAAATAGATCTACACTGCTTTATTTTTAATATAAAAAGCTTGGCATTTAAATAAGTGGGTTTGGGGGAAATAAATTGAAAAATTAAAATCTGGACGGAGAGAAGATGAAGACAAAAGCTTCTGGAATGTTGGCAAGAAATCAATCTGAATGTTATATATGCCATTTATTCCTGGAGCAGACATGGGGATTTTGGTTAATTAAGTAGGTAAAGTGTTTCTTGTTAGTGACATCTTGGGTATTTCCTTGGAAGCTCTTGGTAATTGGAATGAAATATGCAGCATGGTAAAAAAGTGCACTTTTTCGTTTGGCATGTAATGGTTCTCAGCTAGGGCTGAAATCTTAGGAAGATAAATCATATTTAATACAGAGACAGTAGTGGACTGGAGTAACTCTGGAGTGTTACAGGCAAGAACATGTTAGATAGAATGTTATGGTCTAGAACACAATTTTACAGGGTTTTTTGTGTGTAGTTGTCTTCAAAAGAAGACTTTTGAATTAGAATAAACGCACTTCTTAAATGAACAGCATTTTCTCATACTGTTATCACACAGTCACATTAGAACAAACCATGTATATGTTAAACAAATAAAATCACTTCTAGTTGTTTCCATAATTGAATAGGATCTTAAAATGTTGTTGTTGTATCACAGGCATTCCTATGGTTGACTGCAGAGTTTTTAATGTGAATTTTTAGCAAACAAATCAGAAACCTCATTAAAAGTTGCACTATAGATTTAACTGGTCACTTAACATTCTAAAATGTCAGCTGATTTACACTAGAGAGAGAAATGCAGTGTTAGATTTTTCCATGCAGCTAACTCACCTACTAAAATAAGACTGCTGGAACAGCTGAGTGTGGCTGTATGAGTCAAGATGGAGAGGAATTTCAGTCAGAACAGTGCGGGGGAAAAGGAAAGGGAGCTGATTTTTAACTTGGGAAATTGAAGGAAGCTTGTATGGAAAAATACATTGATAGTGCTGCCCTGTATTGTGTGAACAAATCCTTTGCCTCATCATGGAAATATGCAAGTATTTTTAATATGTCCCATTGTCTTTTCATACAGTCTGAGTTTATCCCTGAATAAAAAATATGAAATATATCTGTGGTGTTATAATTAAAATAAATAGGGCAGAGTAGGATTTAACATGATTGCATAGTGAACCTAACGAGTTCAAGATCCAGAAGCACTTTACAGATTAGTTGCTATCTAGTGCCATTAGTTTGTAATTTCTTCTATAATGTTTGGCTCTAAGCTTTTAATAAATTGATCAGACTGGGACCACTTGAAACAGTTAAACTTGAAGCCTCCAGACTGGCTTGTCTCAAATGACCTAAATCAAAACAACACTTACATAGTCTATAGTACTCTTTATTGGTAATGCAAGCGATAGGTTTACTGGTGTTCTCTAAGTGCTGCTCTTGAGGTGTGCAGTGAGATTAATTTGTTGTTCCATTACAGCACAGTAGCCAGGAGCCTAACTGTAGGCTTTTTGTGTAAGAAAATGCAATGTTATAACTTTCCATAATATCCACAGGTTTTAGGACCTGCCCCAAAATGGTGTTCCTTCTTGGACAACTTGACTGAAGAACTGGAAGAGAATCCAGAAAGCACTGTTTATGATGATTACAAATTTGTTACCAGAAAAGACCTTGAAAACTTAGGTAAAACAGTTGTATATGCTCTTTGGCTGACTTCTTTGTTCAGTTATTAAACATGTACACGTCTGATTTTTGTAATTTCAGTGTGATGTATGAGGACTGTTAGAAATTCACTGACACTAGTTTCCTCTTGTCTTATTGGTTATTAATATTCCAGACTGATGGCTCTAAGTTCTTTGGTTCCCAAACAGTTCAACACTAGACACTTCCGTTTCTCAGATTTTTATCCCAAGAAGGTGATTGATATTTGCTGATATGTCTGGGAATCTGTTGTGTGTGCTTTTATATGCCACATGGAAGGCATAGGAAGAGACGGTTTAGTTTTCAAAATATTTTTGAGGTGCTCAAATAGAATTTGGAACTTGCAGCCAAAAGCTACCCTCTTTGAATGTAGTAATTTTCAGAAAATACGTATCATTCTAGGGCTAATAGTTTCAAGAAATTGAAATAGTGAAAATTATATAGCAGAGAAGGTACACAAGCTTCTCCTGAGGCAGTTAGTCCTTTTCTGTCCATTACATGGTTTGATTGCAATGGTTTGCTCCAGTTTACTTGATTTACCTCTGACTGTGAGAGTTGGGTTTGACACAAGGCAAAACTCTTTAATTAAAAGGATCTCTATACCACACTGAAAAAGGGATTATCAAACACCTATGGACTTTAAAAAAAATCCTCTGGAATTCTTTGTGAACTTCTGTAGAGCATAGTGCATGTGGACATTTTTTAAAAGTACTCAGTAACTTGTATTATGACAAGAAAAGTGGATTTGGTTGCTCTGAATAAACTTAGAACTTTTTGCTGGCCAAAATGACTTTATTCCCAGTGTTACTTAGTCTTGATGTCATGATTGTGACTGTTAGATTGATGTTTTGCATTGGCAGTGCTTGTTTGTCCTAGGGAAGTGAGCTGGCTAGCTTGGAATAGAAGTTCTTTATATGTGAAAGCTCTTTGAAATTCTCTGGAACTTTTTTCCTAGGCCTTGCTCATCTCATTGGATCATCATTGCTCAGAGCATATATGCATGGCTTCTTCATGGACATAAGACTTTATCATAAGGTGAATAAATGAGGCTGAATCTTATCAATTTTTATTACTAGCAATAAATAATATTTGCTGGGGTTTTCTTTCTCTTTTTTTGTTTTGTTTTTATTTGGTTTTTTGTTTTGGGGGGTTTTTTTGTTTGTTTTGGTTTTGGGTATTTTTGTTTGTTTTGGCTGGGTTTTTTTCTATCCATATGATGGACTGTGGCCTGTATTAGTGGTATTTTCTTTTTACTTCCTCCTTCTTGTTCAAAGGCAAAAATGATGGCCAACCCTTTTGCCTATGAAGAATACAGAAGAGAGAAAATAAGGCAGAAGATAGAAGAAACACGTGCACAGAGAGTTCAACTGAAGGTAAATCCTATAAACAAATAGTATACTTTGGGGGAAAACTACTCATGGAGAGTAATACATTCCTGAGTGTGTCTTAGAGATGTAGTGACTTAGGATTTGATTCTGTTTATCATTGGACACACAAAGTAATTTCTAGAACTTCTTGAATGGAAACATAAAATTCCCATGCATGTGATTTTGAAAGGCTGATGCCAACTAAACTAAAAGAGCAGCTCTTACCTCATTTGCCACTTGAGCAGATAGTCCAGTGGTAAAACTTTGCAATTTCTACTTCTGTCATTAAATTACTTAAGGCATTGAAACATGATACTCTGAAGGAGATACATGAAAATTGTATTGTGTTTATAACTAGTAGCTTTCTAGATTGGATTTGTTCAACATAAAAGAAGAAAGAGTTGCTTTTAAAGTTCAAAAGCTGAGGCATTAGAAGTTAAAAATAATACACAAGTTCTTAAATCTTCTCTGGGCGCAGTTGCTTTACTAGTACCTAGAGATATTTGGAACCAGTCAAGGAGATTTTCTGCACTAGTTGTTAAGAATGTAAACCATGTAGGTTGCCTGTGTAAAAGGCTAATTTATTGATTAATTGCTTTCCTCTCTTTAGAAACTTCCAAAAGTTAATAAAGAACTTGCACTCAAACTGATTGAAGAAGAGGAAGAGCAACAGATTAGTAAAAAAAGGAAACAAAAGGTGAGCTCTTGTTTTGCTGACTTCTCAAATTGGGAGCACAGAACTAGCAATGCTTACAGGATTCATTTTTTGTTGTTTTTGCTGTTTGGCCAAACAGATTCAAAATACCATTGTTTCTGTTTCTCATAAATAACTTATTCTGGTAGGTGGCTTTAAGATGGATTTGACTGTAGCTGTAGCACAAAAAAGACCATATAGTAACTTGAAGCTAAAAATGATCAAATATTCACTGTGAAGGTGATATGGGTTTCATAGGACTCCAAAAGCTGGTTAATGCAGCCTCAATACCACAGCTGTCCAAACAAGACCTGTTGTTTGCATTTGGTTTTGGTGGTGACCATGACAAGATAGATGTTATCTATAAAATTTAAGATACAGTTGCCCTTTTTTGTGTATACAGTTAAATATATTTTATAGAATAGTCAAAATCATTTGCTTTTATGCAACAGGAGTTCTTCTGGATGTTGAAAATAATCCATTTCTCTGTTAAGAGAAGTTTTAATTGAAGAAATGGGTAAATGTTTAATATCTAATGGGAGGGGACGCCTTTTATAGGTAGCACTTCATAGGTGCTTATTCTCACAGGAATGTAGCATTCATGAAAGGCAGACACTGGCTGCATGTGATAAATAATGAAATCTTGTGTGTTAAGGTTAGTAGGAAGGATAAACTAGTGAAAAGATAAGTGACGGTGAAACTTAAATGCAAACTTAAGCAAATGGTACAATGAAAATGAGAGTTCAGTAGATGGGGACTGATTTGCCTTGTACTACATAGAGATTGTGTTATTAAGTGGACTAAACGGAGTGTATATAAAAATGTATTTTCAGGTTATTTTTCTGAAACATTATTATAGTCCTATGACAAGCAATTGATTTTAGGCTTTGGGATTTAATTTTTGGCTGTGATTGAAAGTCACGCATTTGCACCGTTTTTGTGTTTGAAATTTACTCTTGTTGTTTTCTGTATCCTTAGTTCCACCCTCCTTTTCTTCAGTAACAATGGAAACCTAATGCTGTGGTGGAATTAATATGCTGGTATAAATTGAGCAATGTTAAAAAATTAGCATTTTATAATAAAAAGCTATGTATGCAATGATTTAAAAATGACAGTAACTGGTCTTCTCTTAAGATAAACAGCTTGAACTGTTCTGAATTCACCAGTAGCATAATTTACACTTATTTACACTGAGCTCATTTTACTTCGACATGAATAAAACTGCCTTTTCCATTCTTTGAGAGGAGTGAAGAAGTGTTATAATATGCATAACAACACTTCCTCTTAAGTATTTACAGTAAAATAATAGTAGCATTGCATAAAGACATGTACCTTTATAATTTGTTTTACATATTGTAGAATCATCTCCATCAGGCAGTATATTTGCCTTGGAGGTGCTGCTGATTAGTCAGTAGCTATCAACATGTCTCCAGACTAGCTGGCTGAATGTATGAGAAACATTTATTTGAAAATATTAGTAATTGTGTATTTAAAGTGTCTGTACTGTGCATTAAAAAACCTCTTGCTTACAGGTAGCTTTGTAGAAGTACGATAAGCATAAATCTTGATTTTTATTTGACCTGGAAGGATAAAGCAACTAGCATTTCATAAGCTGGTTATTAATTTTGTTTAATTAAGAAAAAGTGTTACTTATTTTGTTAATGTCTGTTTTAGAATTGTCTAACTTGCTCATGCTTCGCTTCTGTTCCAGAATCTGCCCAGCCTTCTCAAAGATGATCGTTTTAAGGTCATGTTTGAGAATCCAGATTTCCAGGTGGATGAGCAGAGTGAAGAATTTAGGCTACTTAACCCACTTGTTTCTAAAATAAGTGAGAAAAGAAAGAGGAAGCTAAAGATCTTAGAAGAACTGGAAGCACGAGGACAGGTAAAATATTTTCCATTTGGATTAAGAAAACTCCATCGGCTTTTTTTTCCCTCTGTTCCAGACTTTTCACCCCAGAAAGATAGAGACAATGAAAGAATGTCTTATCAGCTTCAATAATTAGGTGTAATTCATAATTTTAATCTAGTTTTTAGATGTGAATAATATAGTTTCCGCACAAATATAGGTTTGAAAAACATAAAATATGTAAATGGTAAAAACTTTGTAATATATTTTCAGCTTCATTTGCTGTTACTGCTTTTGTTCAAAAATTGTAGCTCTCTTCAGCTGTATCTGTGTAAAAGCTGTCACGTACTCTAAATGCAGGAATGGTTTGAAAAGAAAATTAGTTGATGATTTCTTATTTTATACTATTTTTGTCTGCAGGAAGAGGAGGAAGAACCAGAAGGAAAAGCAAGTGATGCAGAAAGTTCTGAGAGTTCAGATGATGAAAAAGGCTGGGTTGAAGAGGTCAGGAAACAGCGCAAGCTTTTACGCCAAGAGGAAAAACTAAAGCGGCAGGAAAGGTTCAAGGAGGACCAGCAAACATTACTGAAACCTCAGTTTTTTGAGATTAAAGAAGGAGAGGAATTCAGAAGCTTCAAAGACTCTGCCAAGAAACAAAAATTAATGAAGTAAGACCAGTGTTCCTATTTTAATAGGTGGGAGTGGATGATTCTCAAGTATTTCCCTGCAGTGCAGGCCTGTGATGTTTTGGCTTGGATGCACTTGCTAGTGAAGCCACATCTGGTGATCCAAGGATATAGCTTAAAGTGACATAGTCGTTAAAAACTTTGTTTTATAGATAGACAAATACACTATTTAAAGTGGGACAGAGATACAAATGAGATGAGTAAGATATTATTGAGTCAGATTGGGGGATCCATTACTCAGTGTTTGTTGAAGTGCTGTTCTCACAGGTAATAGTGATGTCTTGTGAGACTGGTTATGTTTCTCCACCGTATGAGATTAACAGACTGGATGTTTTTCATCTGACTATCTAAAAGGATTTAAAATGCTGCGGGAGTAGTCACTGTTTTGGGAGTAGGATCAAGATAGGTCAACATGGTAAAAGAAAAATTGTTTTGTCTGCGTGTTTTTATGGCATCTAGAAATTTTCAAAATCTACCCTGTCATAATGTCAAGACTTACTATTTCTGTTTTTCTTTTTGCAGTACAAAATACCAGGCTAGGAGGGGGTTTGTTAAGTGTAGCTTTCTTGGTTTGGTTCGGTTTTCTCATTTCCTTAAATTGATGATCATCTGAAATAATAGATACACGGATAAGCATGTCAAACTAAAGAAAGAGCACATTAAATTAAAGGCCTTGGTTTTCAGGTGCTCAGTGCCTGCAAATCTCATTGATTTAGATTTTTTCAGAGGTGAGTTGAGCCCTTCAGAAGATGAGATTTAATAGCGTTTTATTGTTTGGAGCACAGACACTTATTGAACCTTTCAAGACAGTAGCTTCAAAGTTCTTGCAGCACAGCTGGTGCAGAGCAGAATTTTGACTAATATTGGAAATGTGTTGTTGGGCTAGATAGATCTCGTAATAAACGTTTTGGTTTTATTTAGAATGAAGTTATACAATCAAAAGGAAGTGAATAATATAATAGGACTGTTTCTGTATGTCACTAATGACTACAATCTAGTTGTTTTATGATGGAAATTTTCTGGAGACATAAAGAAACATTTGATAAAAATTCAGTCTTTCAACTAGAATGATCTTGTAAAATGGATTTTTAAGTATTAGCAAGACAATGTTTCTATGGTAGTCAGTCTATGATTTCCATGTTGTACCTGTAAGACCTCTTTTAAGTAGAAATAGTGGTATTTTATAAATAGGGATTTATATCAGTTCAGCAGGACTGTTTTCCATGTTTTTCTTAGCTGTTTTTTATCAGCGAGTAATTTCACACAGGGATTTTTCTTTGTTCTTTTTATTGAATATACACACTTATTCTGGACTTTTAATTTCTTTAGATATTTCCATTAACTTTCTTCTGATTATTTTTCTTTTTTCTTTGTTGCAGAAGATGAAGCAACTTTTTAATATTGTCAGTTTTCTTCTTTGTCAGGAGAAAATCCACTCTGGACACTCTGACAAAGTATTATAGGTTAAAATTTTTTTTTTTACATTGTAATTAGGTTTCTGGTCATATTAGCTGTAACTTGAAATGAGCCTGAAACACTGGTCAAATAACACTGTATTCTCAGTGCAAGTGAAATGCTTCATTAAAAGGCTGTATGGCTGCAGCCTATCATATGCTGTTCTTTTGCACAAATTCAGCTGCTAAGCTCTAAAGCAAATTCTCAAGGACACTCAATTTGAAGCCTAAAGATTTCATTTTATTCAAAACATGGAAGGTTTAAATGCGAACAAGGGTGTGGAAATTTAAGTAAATAAGCCAAGACAGTTGTAAGGAAGAGAAACATTTAGAAAAAAATAATACAGTGTGACACAGGACAGAGTAAATTCTTTCGTCTGGATTTAAGGGAGAAAAATAATTTCTTCAGCCCAGGAAAAGCAAAAGCAAATACCACAGACCTGTCCAGTAGATGAAGGAATATCTGTGATGACATAAACCATCAAAAGACTTTTAACAGACTGCGTTTAAATAAAGGAGAATCTGTCTTAAGATTTGCTGCTAATAGATACCCTCTGTGGTGGATGCACAGATAGGATATAATGTAAAATGTAAAAAAAAAAGGAGAGGAATTTGATGACAGCATAGGATGACCAAAAAAATGAATGTGGTAGCATCGCTTCCTTTGTTTTCTGAGTTGCTGTCACTGAATTGACTTACATGGGGTTTTTTTATCTTTGTCTGAGCAATTAGCTCTGTACTCGCTGATCCCCTTTGTGCTCATTCAAGCATTGTTCTCAGTATGGAGTTTAGTGTTCCTCAAATTCTTAGAAGAAATTTAAAAAGCAACAGCTGGTATCTGTTTCATGTAATGCATATCTGATACAATTTTGTAGTCATAATGATTTAGCCTGTGTTGTGAGCTAACTTGTTTGGTTAATAAGCATTTTTACATATTAGAATTTTATGAAGAAAATAAATATGTTTTGTGCTGGCCTTATTCAGTGATAAGTAGTCAGCATAAAAGTAATTAATTCAAGTAGCATACTGAAGACTGGAAAGACTGTAGTGGCATGTACAATCTGGTGAGGCTGGCATGTTTGTCTTTGATTTGATATATCCAAGTTACCGAATGATGGTCTGTGACCAATATAATTAAGTACCTTAATACCTTCACTATGCATTTAATGGCTAGATGTTCTTTTTTCTCTAATCATATAATATTCTACCTGAGGAAACAGTTTATGACTTATATAAAACTGGGTGTTTCTTTTGACATGTTCCTGACTCAGCAAGGCTCCAAGCCCAACTTCCAAAGCAGTGGTGCGTACTATAAATTTCTTCCTAGACCAACAGTCTACGCATTTCTCTGTGCAGGAAAGCTGCAAAATTTACTCATGGTTCTATAAAACACCTTGTCTCAAATCCGTCTACATTTAATTTTCCCCTTTTGTACTCTTACGCTTGCACAAGAAACCTGCAAATCCTTGCTTTGATTCCCTACAACGTAAGTTTCCTACCTAGTAACTTCAAAGGAAACCATAAAAGGAAAGGATTTTTATCTGTGTACAAAGAGTTCTTTTAATTTGCTTGATGTCCCTTTAAAGAGTATGGTACTGAAGTTGAAGCATGTCAAAATTAAAAACTATAGTAGTCATATTTATTAGAAGTATGACAGTCAATGTATGTGTCTTCAGAGGTGGCCAAGAAAGCCAACAAAAGCATAGTTGATATTCCTAAGTATTGCTAAAGAGGTTCCAGGACTTTTCCTGCTGTTTTACAGCAGGAAAAGTCCTGAAAAACTGTCTCCTTGTAATGAGGAAGAAAAAAGTGCATGGGTAATTTTTTGTTTCGTATTTACATTAGGGCAGGGGGATTCGCTTCTCATAACACTGTACATTTATCCCTTGAATTAATTTGTTGAGGAAGATGTACAAAACAAAATACCCAGCTGTTGTTTGTGTATCAGTATGTACAATTCACTATGACTTGAGGTCTGCACATTTTCAGATAAGTAGAGCCATACCTGTATTTTTTCAGTAAGGTTACAACCCCACAGCATGTTGCTAGTATCTACTCATTTTAATTTTTCTCCTGACTGAAGCAGTGTCTAGGCAGTCATGCTAAATAATTGCTGGGTAGTAGCCATATTTCTCCAGTTCACTTTCAAAGGGGAGAAAAATGGGACTTCACTTGAATGTTGAAATCCCACCACAATGTTGGTGACTGATCTTCTGCCACAGTTAGCTCTAAGGCTTAGCTTGTCTTTCCGATTCACACAGATGGAACAAGTTTTTACATGTACTCAATGAAAAATATACTACAGAAAAAAATACAAAGTACCTAGTCATGAGAAATAAAGTAGTTCTTGACAGTAATTTTTCATTGTTAATCTGAAAAGTCTTTGTTACATAAAATGGCTCATTAACCAAAATTCAGTGGACTTCAGAGACTTTGTGCATAGGCCACAGCCATGAGTTCTTCATACACAATAAATGCCATTAACTTTGGTGGCTGCTAATCATCTCTATTTTTATGATGATTTATTTTCCACTTTAAAAATTGTACAAAAAACATCTCTTGGCCCTCTTCAGAGAGAGCTAATGAGGCACTAATAGCATCTCAAATTGGAGAAACTAATTTTGTTTACAGTTAGGAGAATGTTTTCTAAGCACATGCAGAGTGAGTTTGATGGTATAAGCCATGTCATATTCTCAGAGGGTGCTACTTAACTCGCAGGACCTACATTATAGGAGAAGGATGGGCTGTATTAGGACTCACAGGTGCCTTTAGGGGGCTGGCTGAAGCCAGCACTGTCCCTGCCTCCCCCGTGAGCTGGAGGCTCTGTGGGAACACGGCGTTTTTCCACTCCTCAGCTGTTCCAGTTCACAGCCCAACTTAACTGAAGTCAGCAACCACGATATTAAATACCAGCTCACAAGCTGGAGCAGCTGGGGCACGTCCATGTGTCTTGCTTTTGCCGGGCATTAACTTCTAGTAGAGGAGAGCTGAAAACAGTATCGGTTTCTGCCATACCACCTACCCCCTTCTCCAGAGAAATGCTGGAGTCTGGTGCCTGAGGGAGAGCCTCTACACCAGCTTGATTACAGAAAGTCAGTGATAAGCACTGTGCTTGAAGGCATATGCCTCTGTGGAGCTCCTGTCTGGGCCCAGGGTGCTTGGATTAAGTAGTGAAGTGATTAATTCGTTCTGGTGTATAGTCAAGCTTACTTCCATCCCTCAAAACTGTTTCCAATTCAGAAATGATAAGATTTCAAGAAAACTGAATATATCTAGCCTTACTTTTTTTTATTCGTGCAGTTTAATATCCCCAACTTTTCTGGACATTGCATAGAAAACTGTAGCAATAGAAGGGTGTGGTTTCTTTCTCAACTAGAGTCATGTTACTTTTTTAGCAGCGAAAACAATGAACTTTACATAAATTTTAAAAGTGTTTCTACTGAAAGCAATATCTGGAGGGAATGATTTGAATTTTTCTTTCTTTCTGTTTCCTGAATGTTTATTTTTTTAGTTACGACATTTCAGGGTTTCAGAGAAATTGAGATTAGTTTTGACTCATTATCAACTTTTATTATAGTCAAAAGATGGCAAAAATAGGAACTAATGTTAGTTTTTCTCTGCAGGAAAACTCTTGAAGATCGTTTAAAGCTTGAAGAAAAACTTGGCACGCTCAATGTGTCTGATACCACAGTAGGCAGCAAACAGGCAACATTCAAATTAAAGAAGGTGAGCTATATATATGTGTAATTTTTAAGATAATGCACAGGTAACTTTAGTTTTTGCATGAAAGAACAGGAACTTTGAAACCGTCAAGCAAATGTCCCTCTTCATTTCTTTATAAGCTGCCAACTCTTCAGGTTCTTGCCAAGAGAATGAAAGCCTCCGGTAGTACTCTGTGTTTATTCCCTATAACTCAGGCAACACTCATAAAATCTTATGTTCCGGTGGAAAATAATGGCTTGCATCTTCTAGTAGTTTATTTGCAGAGGTACCACCAGAAGCTTGTGACCTTGCCTGACTTCAGTGGCAGCACTGATCGTATCTCAGTCTGCAGGTCCCAATGCAATTGAGGGTGCTGCAGGGGACAGGCTTTCTCTTGGTTTAGCGCGTTGAGAGGTCTCAGCATGATAGAAACAGAGCTCCAAACCAGCTTTGTTATTGACCTTATGTAACACAGGCCACAGGAATGGGCTCTGGTCCTATACTGGTTGTCAAATTCCATATGGAGTGTGTAGTTGACTGCTGCCTATTTATCTTTCCCAAGGCTTTTGATTTTCCATTCTGAAGAATTTTGTAGATTGTATACAGGTGATTGCCTTATAGTGTGGGGACAGTTAAATAAATGCCTGTGTGCATCTGCTACTGCTGCAGTACACTTAGGGATTTTTTTACTAGAAAATTGCTTTAGAACTCAGGAGAGGATTCAGTTTAAAAGCTGAAGAACCATATGAATTGATACTTGACCTGACAAAATTTACTTTGGTTAAAATTGGTTTTCCTCAGGTAAACATCTTTTCTATAACACATTTCTCCTTGCCACTGGTCAAATACCGTTCTCACTGGTAAAACACTGTCACAAAAATGGCTAAGTAGTTATTTAATTGTCACATTGGATATGCCTGAAGGAAAAAAAAAACGGGTTTGTTGACTGTTTCTGCCTTACGTACTTTACTGATTATTATCTGTTTGCAGATGTCCTTTTTCATCTGTTTTTTATTCCAATATTACTGGAATTTAAAATGTGGTGACTGTGGAATAAGTTGCAAATTCCTTTGCAGTGCCATGCAGGGTAACCTTTCTGGTGATTTTACCATCTCTGTAACTGATACGTTGGTGTCTTGCAGCTTATTAAATGGGCGTTGCAGGGTTTCAAAGCACAGTTTTTTTACAGCAGCTTTAACTTAAGAAGTGCAAAGTCACAAGGGTTCTTGCAATTGGTGGTACACACGGAATTGTCACCTTTTACTGACAGTTTTGTAAAGATTTGGGAGCAAGGTAGACAGACCTTGCAGAAAGAAGACAGACATAGCAGTGGTTCAGAATGCCAATTTTACTTGATTCCGTCAGATACGATACAGCTTTGAAGGCTTTTTTTAATTGTGGTGCTTCTAACATTTAAGAATTTTCTTTCCTGGCTACTTACTCATGTTGCTTTATTGAAATATGTACATTGCAGTCATCTGTATTAAAAAGATTTTTTAAAATCTAATTTGAAGAAAAATAATACAGTGGAGATACTTTCTCCTGTGAAGAGAACAACGAAGTAAGACTTAAAAGTCTTCTCTCAAATAAACAGAGTCTGTGTATATCTTCTGAAGTCCCAAGGAACGGAGCAGGGAGAGCTAGGAGGAAGTCACGCTGTGCAGTCTTGGCACTCCTTTTCAGAGGATGAAGAGTTGGATTTGACAAGCCAAGAAAGGGATTTTAGTATCATTTGAAACATCAACTTCTGCTTTGTGATACCCTTTCCTTAAAGGGCAGGTGCATTTAGAGTAGGTGGAAAGGTTTAGTAGGGGAGAGAATTGTCCTTCCATAGGTTTGGTATCATTTCAACTCCTAAGTCAGTGGAACTGAGGCTGAACTTGGCTCCTGCAGGTGTGGTATGTTAGCAGCCTCCTGATGCCCAGCAACCACTGACAGATCCAGTGATGAAACTATTTGTCATTGATATTTCGCAGTGTAGTTTTCAGGGAATTTCAATATGGTTCCTACAGTTTGGCAACTTATTTTTCAATTTCAATATGCTGTATCATGATAAATAGATCTAACAAAATAGCAGGATTCCTAAAATACCAAAATACTTATACTACTAGGACAGTATTTAAGACATTTAAAAACTCCAAACCATAAAACTTCTAATGCAGATCAAGGTCATTCAGTTTCAGTAGACTATGAGTAGCTGTCAATACGAACTTAAGTAAGATTCATCAAGACTCTTTCAGAAGAGGTCTGGAGACAGAGAGAGATTACTTGTGTTTTCAAATAGTGGGTTTCTTGTTGCTCTACTTGCAGTGAAAATGGGAATTCATAAATTTCATCGAAGTCTAAAGACCAGTAGCTTTTTCTGCCTTGATACTAGTATGGGCTGATTGCTACATTTGGTAAATTGGTTCATATCTCACCCCAGCCAGGATGCTGTCCATGTAAGCAAACCTCTAGCTGGGTTTAAAAGGTGTGTGAATGGGAGACTGGGGGAGGGACGAGCTGACATGAATGCTGTTGGTTACAGAATGAGGTGCAGTGGGGATGCAGCTGCACCCTCAGTGGTAATTCTGTCACACTGTCGGCGCAGTTATCCTGGCCTGCTTGAAATTGCTCGAATTGCTGAAGTACTTTTTAGCGTGGACAGTTGCCTGAGCTTGGGTAGTTCAAGTCTGCTAGTTCCAGTTTATGCTTAGTTTAAAGACAAGCTTTAGTCTTCCAAAGGAAATAGTAGCTTGTGGCTGTAAGAGCCATTTCATCTACATGGTACATAAATTAAACCCTTCCAGCATGTTTTTGATTAAGAGAAGAAACATTAATAGAGCATGTGCCACAGGAGCAGAGATTTAGAATTACTTTCATGTAGAAAGTCTTTCTAGAATTGCATACAGCATATCAAACACTTTCAAGAACTCCTAAGAACACATTTTAGGAAACATGTATGCTTCAGCAAATTTAACTAATTGTCCTGGCCAGGGAGACTCCTGTAGGGCCAGGGGTTGGATTCAGTGGTACTTGTGGGTCCCTTCCAACTCTGCTTATTCTATTCTGTGATTCTGTGATTAAACTTGAAAACACTAGTTGAAAGTAGATACTAAGTAACCACAAATCGGGATCTACATTCTTAAGGGTATTTAAACATAAATTCTGGAGTGTATAGTTAAACATTGTTTTTTATCTGAACTACATTATTCACTGTTTTCTGATATCTTTATGTTAAACATAAAAACCTTGGAATGATAGCGCCTAAAGATATCCAGAATTAACAGTTACAGTCTGACACAAGATAGCATGGGGCAACTAATGGTAACATTTCCAGAGTTGCTTAATGGAATTTTGACTTGATATATTGATACTGGGACAATGAGGTGATTTGTAAATTTACAAGAACCTGAGTCTATTTTTGTTTCAATATTCCAGTCAGAGCAGCAAAGGAAACAGCAGGAAGCTGAGAAACAGCATCGTCAAGAGAGGAAAACTCTTCGGCGCTCTGCCAGTCATCTCAAGAGCAGACGTGGAAGAGGACGACTATTCCATTGATTTATGTTATTTTTTTTTAAAGAAACTTTTAACCTCATTTTTCATTTGAAAAAGGGGCTTTTTCGGATTTGGACACAGCACCAATGGATTTGTATTTTGATTCATTGGCAAACACAAAACCAGAACTTCCTAAACGATGTGTTAATTATTGGAAAGTTTATGAAAGTTAAAGTACTGACCAAAGGACACTATGAATATGGTCCAGTGTGAACTGTATTTGTTCAGAAATCACCAGCAGCCGGTTATTGTGTAACCCTGGATGTTTTCTATATAAGAATTTATGTATACAATGAGGCTGCCTGTCTTTTATTCAACTTAAGAGCTGTGAGTTTCAGTTTCTGAAATCTTTGTGACTGCTTAGATTAAACGTCAAGAGTAAGTTATTTTGTCTAAAAGCTTGTCTTTACAAGGGCACAACAAATTTTTCTGGTTCTTGAAGGTTGACACACAATTGTATTTTTCAAAAACTGACTTTGGCTTTATATTCTTGGGTTGCCTTTAATAGCAAATGGTACAAATGGTTGTCAGGGGGGCAATTGAGAACGCCTGATTTAGGTTCCTCTGAGTCATTCTGTAAGGAAACCTCTCTTGCCACACCAGTGTACAAAGGGGAAGCTCAGAAGGGTAGTCCTATTAACTTAGATTTTGTAAATACTGCCTTAACTCATGTGAAACCTGCTCCTGATGTCTCTGTTTTGGATAGTCAGCCATGGTTCAACATAGATCAAGTGGTATATGTTCACATAACAAGCCCTTCAAGGCCATGCCAGTAGTCTCCTATGCTTCAAAAAAAGAGTTTAGTTAAATAACTTAAAAAAACCCTTGAACCTAAGTAAGTCACTGCTTTAGCAAATAAATTAATTTTTACCTTTGATCCTAAAGGAACCTTTTTATTGCTTTTTAAAAGCCTTTATAAATTGCCTTTTTGCTAGATAAAAGAAAACCTGTGAATTTTGGATCCAACAAGAATCAGTGAATCTCCCTGTCACTGTAAATCACTCGTAGGTTCTTAAGTGTTTTGCTTTATAAATCAGATATATATATAGATATAGATATAGATATATATATAAATACTCTGGTCAGGTCTCTTGGACAGTATTTATAGAATCTTGGCAATTACTTCAGTAAAAGCCTTGCTTTCTCATAGCCTGATATTTTGTTGTTGTTGTTGTTAGATGGTAGAAAAATTAGCTACATGGTTAAATTTTTTTTCTCCCTGACTTAATTTTACCTGCTTTAATTCCTTCTGGTTTTAATTATATTGTTGCCTTTAGTTTAAAAAGGCCCTTTTAACCTGATCTTTTTATCTTTAAAAACTTACATTGTGGTCATCACCTCTGCCCTTGCATTCAACTAAAGGATGACTCTCTCAATACCTAGTTTTTTACCTCTGGCTGTCAAATTTCTGCATTGTCCATAAGCTTCTCATGGTTTTTATTTAGCAGAGAACTATTCAGTATTCCAATGTCAGTCTCACCCATGCTGTAAGTACCATTATTACTTCTCCTTAGGCACTGAGAAAATGTGAATGCAGTTGTGGTTGCTTTGGGGTATGTCCCTCTTTTTGGAGTCTTGTCTTTTGACATTCAAGCCTTTGAAATCCAAATGCAGTGACAAGTTAAAATTTGTCCTAGTGCAACATCTTCCCCCTGGAGCATTATGTTATCCCTTAGAAAGTATCTGTGTGCAATTTCAGTGTGCTCATGTCATACACAGGGCTGTAGGAACGTGGAAGGATTAACAGTGGAAACTGGCCTCCATCGTGGTTGATACAGGGAGGGTTGGGGACTGAGTGGGCAGAACTGGTGCTGTAAAAGCAGGAATTTGGCAGAGTTTGCTTCTTCTCATGGTGGGCCTAAATCCCATTATATTTGATCTAGAGCTGCATTTATGGTTTAAGGCATCTGTATTTCAGCAATGATTTTGTGGACTATCAAGAGCAGTAAAAAACTAAATGTGGTTGATCTGCAGGGTGGTAATGAATTCAGTTTGAAATGGTTAACTTTCAGCTTAAAATGAGTGTATTTCTTGCGTTTTGAGATTCTTCTGACTGACTGGTTTCAGTCAGTGTTTTGCTTTTCATGCACTTACATTCATAATGTAAGTATTGCGATAGTATTGATCATGTATTTAGGTTGAAGCCTAATTGAAGGAATTATGCTTTGTACTGTTAGACAGAAGGCACATGCAAACTGCCCTTAGCATGCCGTGTGTTTCACCTCAGAGACAGTTGGGATACACTTTAAACACCTCCTTCGACCTGCTGGCAGTGCTCATCCTAATGCACCCCAGGACACCACTGGCCTTCTTGGCCACCAGGACACACTGCTGGCTCAGGGACAGCTTGCTGTCCACCAGGGCCCCCAGGTCCTTCTCTGCAGAGCTGCTTCCCAGCAGGTCAGCCCCAGCCTGTGCTGGTGCCTGGGGTTGTTCCTTCCCAGGTGCAGGACCCTGCATTTGCTTTTGTTGGATTTCAAACTGTTCCTCTCTGCCCATCTCTCCAGTCTGTTGAGGTCCTTCTGAAGGGCTGCGCAGCCCTCTGGGGTATCACCCACTCCTCCCAGCTTTGTGTCATCAGGGAACTTGCTGAGGAGGCATCTGCCCTCTCATCCAGGTCATTGATGAGTAAGTTAAACAATATTGAACCTTGGGGGCCACCACTAGTGACAGGCCTCCAACCAGACCCTGTGCCACTGGCTATCCTCTGGGATCTGCTGTTCAGCCACTTCTCAGTCCACATCAGTGTCCACATAGGGACCTGGCATGAAACATGTTTAGATTGTTGAGATTGGTTAAACAGGTTAACAGCAGGTTAAAGTTGTTCTTGAGAAGCTATCTGGGGAAGATTAGAAGTTTGAGTAGAAGCTGGTGTATTAATGCAACATCGTTGCAAATGAATTAACTGCATCATGGAACCAAAGCAGGCATTTCTTAAGTGTCAGCCTGGGTTTCATTAATGTTTTTCAGTCAGCAGTCACTTCATTTTCCATACTGCAGGAATCAATATTTATCCAGAATTGCAATTCCAAGAAGCTGAGCAGGTGCTGGGATCCTTTGTGACGTTTAAGGTTCATACTCTTAAGGTGAGTGTGATCAGATGCTGCAGCCTCATGGAAACCCTGATTGTTTCATATGTGTGAGAACTTAGTGGTGAGAATCAGTTAAAAAAAGTCACTATAAATAAATGTACAGATAGTGGTTAAACGTGAGTGAAATGCTGGTGAGATAAAAAAATGACCTAGGTCTGATGTGTCACCTGTACTTCAGTACTTTTTTACTCCACAGGTAATATGATTTATATCAGTTAGGCTATTAGTCATTCAGCAAACATTGAACCAAAACTAATTATCTAATGTTCTTTCCAAAATTCTATTACTGAGCCAAGAATCAGTCTGTGTTCCTGTGGCTGGTATAATTGTCTGAAATTAAGAGCATCTACCAGTTTAAACAAAACAGTGAAAAAATTTACTGTACCCCACACTGTTGGTTTTTAATATCTGAATAAAAGAAACGTGATTTTAAAATACTACCCTACATACATAGCAAGTGTGTGTAAAATGTATATGCACATTTTTATACTCGCAGGGTTTGTGTATGGAGCTTAAAGCAGGTTTGAGATGTCAAGCTTGAGGAGGAGTTGTGAGAGAGGATGGAACCCTTTTCAGATTACTCCATCTTGTTTTGCAGCAGCCTTTTATATTTGTATTCTTCATGTTTCCAGGTGTGAAAATGGGGAATATAATTTAATTCCAGGAAGAAAGGACCGTATTTCAGATGCAGGAGTACAGTGAAGCAGTACAGCTCCTTGCCTGGGGAGTTGTGCAATGTCCGTGAAAAGACTTGTGATGTTGGATTAAATGTCTGCAGGTATAGATGTCTATGTACCTTCAGGTGTAGTGGAGCCTTCTCTGAGGAAGAGGAATGGTTTAATGAACTTTAAAGGACCTCTCCAGCCTGATTACTTTATGAATGTTGTAGGGCATAAAGAGGAAACATGCATCATTAATTGACTGGAGCAATTTTCCCCCTTTGTCTCATCCTTCCACTGAATCACTCACTAGTTTATCTTTTTATCTCTTTCTTAAAGATTAAGTACTTCTTTTGGCATGTGTCCATAGCTAATATATTTTGTCTGATCTTGAGAAGTATGGGGATATTAAACTGAATGAAAGCACATAAATCTATTAATAAATTTTACTTCTTGATCATTATCTCTGTATTTCAAAACCCATTTTACTCAACAACTGACTCTTTGTGTTGAACATGAAATAGTCCTGTCACCAAAACAAACAATTTATAGTAAAGCCTGCAGAAAATAATCAGATTTAGCACCACTTGTACTTTATGCAGCTGGAAGAAAGGGAATTCCTGAATTTTAAAGGATCTCTAGGTCATAGAATCGTAGATTCATTTGAGGTGGAAGCCTTAAAGATCATCTAGTTCCAAGCCCCATGCCATGGGCAGAGAACCTTCCACTACACCAGGTTGCTCAGAGCCCCATCCAACCTGGCCCTGAGCACTGCTAGGGGTGGGGAGTCCACTTATGCTCTGGGCGACCTGTGCCATGCCTCACCACCCTCACAGCAAAGAATTTCTTCCTAATATCAAACCTAAACCCACCCCCTTTCGGCTTAAGGCCATTCTTCCTTGTCCTGTCTCTACACTCACTACATGTCCATGTGGAAAGTCCCTCTGCAGCTCTCTTGAAGGCCCCCTTTAGCTATTGGAAGGTGCTCTAAAGTCACCCCAACCCTTCTCTCTCCAGGCTGAACAACCCCAATTCTCAGCCTGTCTTCATAAGAGATGTTCCAGCCCTGTGATCAAATTAGTGGCTCTCCTTTATTTTTTAATTTGACCCAGATCCTTAATCCACATGGGGCCTAGGGGCAAGTTTCTGTAGATAAAGTGACACATTACTGTGTGTTTGTCCTGTAAGTGGCATTTCCATATGAAATACTTGTGAGTATCCCCTGATGCAGACTGGTTTGCACTCATGTATCGGCAGAGCTAAAATAAGTGGGTTTCTGTACAAGTGAATGAAAACCACAATGACCAAACCATCCATGATAGTGTAAATTCAGAAATGTGTCTGCCTGTTGCTGACTGTTTTTCAGGACCTCCATCTTCTGTTCTTTGCCTAGTGTTTTACACTGTGGAGCATATCCAAGAAGAGAAGATCCACCCTCAGCATGTTCAGAAAGGAGTAGTTTTTATCTTAATCTTTGGAAAGGATTGAGTGCTGCATTTCCTTTGACAGCTGTATTTAATTAGAATTGAAGTACAATAATTTTGCAGCAAGATCAGGTATGAGTTGAAAACGCTGTCATTCCCAGTGGGATTATGCTGAGATTTGGGTCAGCTCACCTATGAAGGCAAGTCCTTGTTCCCAGTCAATTCTTCCTTGAGTGGGGGCAAAAGTAAAAATTCCATTTCCTCATTAAAGACAAAACTAGGCAGTTGAAGTGGGAAATACCAGCCCAGCCCTAATCAGAATTTATACTCCCAATTCCTGGAACCACCCTTCCCTTCCCTACAGCAGTTTCTGCCAAAGCTGCTCTCTCTCTTCTACTTATTATCTCGTTTGAACATCTGGCTCTTTCTTCTGGGGTGCCTCTCTCTGCACTCCGTTTTTTTCTGTTAATATCAGGATCTCTAGTACAAATTTGTACAGATACAGCACAGATTTGAGAATGAGCACTAAAATGGTAATAGTAGACTGGCTGTATATGGGCACATCTTGAGCAGAAAGGATTTGTATGGGCCTGGAGATACAGAGAGCTGTGGCACCGGAGGGGATTCACAGGGCTGGTGCACACTCCTGTACATGTTAGTGGCAATTGGCAGGGCAGTGTCGCTTTAAATCCCCCAAAATCCACTTCTGCTCTGCGTGTATCTGTACTGCTGTGCTAGCTCTCCTTCAGTAAGGTCTGGGTGTTTTGACTGGTATTGGTGTGTTTTATAATTTTTTTAAGAATTTTACCTACTGCATTAGCATAATTGCAATGTACAGTTATATACATGCACAGTTGCATTATGTACAATTACATAAAAGGTTTAGCATTCAAAAGCATTCGAAAGATACATTTTCTGATTTCAATAATGAATATTATGTCCTTTCCGTTTACCAGCATTTCTTCTGTAAATGCTTTTTTTTCTGTTTTTTAACCTTTATAATATTGCCATAAATGGAGTGCATACAGCAGGGATCATAAAAGACCATATGCCTACCTGTGAGGATTTAATCATCTTACGCAAATGACTGTGTTGTGAAAAGTAATTATCTGTTGGGGTTCTGCTGATATTCTTTTAAACTGAATCAAAAGGGAAGTTTCATCATAGCTACTTTGTTTTTCTCCTTTCCCAGATGTAAATTGTAGATTGCCCAATGGGACTATGACACCGTTGCACTGAAAATGAGGCAATATTTTAAACAGATCTCCACAGCAAATAAATATCCTCTATCAGAGATATTTTAGACAGGTTTCAACAAATCACTTCTGCACAATGTCATGGTAACCACATTGCTGCAATTTAAGTATCGCTAGAAGAAGAAGAGTGTAGATGATCATTCTCCGGTTGTTAGGACAGGGCTTGACACTGTTCAGGTTACAAGTACAGACACAACCAGGAGCATCGTGTAACATCTCACATGTGCCTGTAGCTGGAGACTGGTGTCACTCATCTGCAACTTAGTCAGTAAAGGAAGACATTAGAATGTTTGGTAACTTCAGAGGCAGTTATTCCAGGAGAATTCTAAGGTGATGATCCTTTATTCCCGTAATCTGTCTCCCAAACCATGAGAGGTTACAGCTAAAAACTGGAAGAAGATGGAAATTTCTCCAGAGCAGAGGTGAGGCACAAGGCTATGTCAGGTATTCAAGAAATGCTTGTCCCTGGAGTGGTGGGAACAAAAGCTTGCTTCAGGGATGGCATTTGGGATAGACGTGAGGGCAGGGCTGCCAGGATGTGCTGGATATGTAATGTGACCAAAGCAAGGAGGATTTTCTCCCAAGTAGAGAGAACACTGTGCCTCAGGATGCTGCAGGATGGAATGACCAAACAGTCAAGGCAGGCGGCTCCTTCCCTCCAGAGGATGTCTCTTTCCCTTCTTAAATGATGTGTGCATGATGTCTACTGAAACGATTTCTAGAAAGTAATGCCCAGCACCAGATATTTGCCTTGGTCTCTAGTGATGCTTACTTGCTTCCTCTTAATCACAGAAGAGTAATTGACCTCTAGTGTCAGTTAAGACATACTGTTTTCCCTTGCCTCTGAAGATCTGAGAAATCGGAGCTCTTTCCTTCAAAGAGGCCACCACTTCCCATGAAATTGAAGGAATTTCTCATAGAAATAAATAACTTAGAAAAAGTCACTGTTTAGTAAGGCAGTCAGTAAAGCAGCTGCAAAGAAAGGGAGCAAGGAGGTGTGGAAAATCATTTGAGATCTGGCCAAATGTTTCTCTTAAAATGTTTTCCAGTTTAAAAAAAAAGAGCTTATCAGTGTAAATGTCAAATTTTCAGGAGCTGAAACTAATCTGCTCTGGTTTGGGGTTTTCAGTGAAAACTTCCAGTGTTTAATTTTATTACCATTTTCCCCTAGAAGGTGCAGTTCTGTCCTGACCTGCTGTGGTTTCTTGTACGTCAGGGTCTTTTAAAAACTGGATTCCTCCAGCCAGCATGACGAGGCTGGTACAGCTGGTCAGGTAGAAATAGTAATGTAAACTCTTTCAAACATTTTTTCTGATTCTGCTGCTGCTGCTCCCACTCCCCCACCCCTCAACATCTGGAATTATTGGGGTTTAGATATTTGGGCACTATCTAATCACAAGGGCTAAAGTGCTGGGCTGTCTGAACCCTTTTTATCTTCCCTTCCTCCTGGGTAGGCATGTTTTTGACACCTTGCTATATTTTCTGCCCCTTGTCTAGCTGAGGAGGGCAGTGGTAGAGGAGCTTTGGAGGCACCTGGTGTCCAGCCAGGGTCAACCTGCCACTGACAGGCAACCTCTTCATTTGTTCAGTCTGTCTTTAGCTGGTAAGTGTTAACAGCAAAGCAATTTCTGCACTAAGTAAGAACAGTAGGAATGAAAATTATTATCAATGCTGATTTTTTTTCCCTAGTGTAGTTGAAATTTGGTGACCACTAACTGATAGGAGCTAAGTGGAAATGATTTCTTAATCACAAGAAGCCTTGGAGCTTCTGACTTTGAGACACCCCTACTTCTGGTTTACTTCATGTATCACTTCATCCAGCTCACCATACTGAGTAATGCATTTTAGGGCATCTACACAACTAACTTCAAGATACAAAACAGGCTGAAAAACTAGATGGGCTTAAGGAGCTGTTACTGTGTAAGGTGCTTGTACAGCCAGCCAACTTCTACTTTATGAGCTTGTGTTATTCCCACAGGTCAAATTTTCTGCTTCTTGGCTGAGACAAGAATTGGGACTGGCCTCCAGGCTTGCTTGGAGTTCAAGTGTGCTTGAATCTCTGAACACAGCTCAGAAATCCCCAGGACAAGGCTGTCCTGAGAGTTTGGTAGCATCTATGCCTCCAGCCTTCCCTCTACTGTGCATTCTCTGAGCAATCTTCCTGCTCTAGAGGCACATGTCAGTATGTCAGTATGTCAGTGCATTTTAAAGCTGATGTATCTAGAAATATCTTCAGTATTTCAGCAAGGTACCACAGGCTCCCAGTGGATCCTAGGCAGTGTTCCTCACGACTAAGCTGAAAAGTGATAGAAACTTTCCATAGGAGATTTTACTTTCTTCCATAAATATTAAGGGTCTATAAAAGTAAATTTGGCCACTGGGTTCAGAGAGAGGAGTATTAAACCCCAAGGTAGAAGAACATAAATACATAAGGGACAGTAACTATTCTGGGGCACTTCAGTCAGTTTCTAAATCAGATGATGTAAATGCCTCAAAGCAAGAAATTTGAAAGCTATTCAGTTTTCTTTGAACACTGTTTTGCACGTGGATTTCAAGCACTGAAAGAGGGAAATTCTGTTATGTCAATGGGATCTCGTGTTTTAACTGGAGAAGCAGTGATAACATGTGAGCAAGCTGTGGTGCCATGCTCCAAATCCCTCAACAACAGACTGTATCTCGGGTGAACTAAACTAGCATGTGATCCTTAAGAAAGACTTTTCTCTCAATTGAAAGTTCTTCCTTGGGTACATAACTACCCAAAGGCAGAGAGAGCTAATCTGAATGACTGGTACGTAATTTGTATTGGCTCTCATGGGTGCTGTCTGCAGTCATTACAGAGAACCCATTGCAAAGGATGGACTATTACTGAATCATTTCTTAGAATTACCAAGCATAAGCTGCTTTCATCCCACATGCAGGCTTTGAACTGTTACTGAATAATTTTTTCAATTCATTTTCTTTAGGCTTTTGTTCCACCTGCAGATCTTGTCTTTTCCACGTACACAGCATCCAAAACAATGGGGTTGACCCTGCTGCTTTTGTGCAAGACACACTCTCGGTGGCATTGGAGGAGCTTTACCTGTGTTGAGATGATGTTGGTTGTATATTTATTGTGACAATGACAAGGTACTGCCTGGCTTACTGGTTGCCTGTTGGTTTGGGTGCTCTTGGGGGGAAGGAGTCTGTCATGCTGGGGTAAGGGGAAGTGGCTCTGTAGGTGTTGGAACTCCCTGGCTCTCAGAGCTGCTGCCCTGGCCCCTAATGGTGGCTGGGCAGAGCAGAGCATGGTTTCTGCTCTGCCTCAGAGGCCAAAGTCTAGCAGGGTGCTCCGCTTGGGAAATCAGATCTGTCCACTTCCTGGTTGCCAAATAATTTCCCAAAGTGGAATGAGGATGCAGAAAAACACTGAAAGCTGTGTAAGATTTCTGCTGTTCCATTGCTTCACACATGTTCCCAATGTATGGGCTGTGGTGGGTCCCAAAATCAGAAGAGATGAGACAAGGACAATGTCTCAGAAGAACAAGGTGGGACAGAGGTGGAAAGATAGGGACAAACATTTTAGCAAGGCCTGTAGAAATAGGACAAGGGGTAATGGTTTTAAGCACAAAGGGGGTTGAATTAGATTATATATAAGGAAGAAGTTATTTACAATGAGTGTGATAAAGCCCTGGCACAGGTTGCCCAGAGAGGTGGTGGCTGCCCCATCCCTGGAATTATTCAAGGCCAGGTTGGATGGGGCTCTGAACAACCTGATCTAGTTGAAGATGTCCCGGGCTTGTGGCAGGGGGTTGGACTAGGTGACCTTTAAAGGACCCTTTCAATCCAAACTATTCCATGATTCAATGATTCTAGAAAGTGAAAGTTACCAAATCCACAGAGTGTTTCTGTCAGAGCACTGTCTTAACTGCTGTGGGAAGGAGCTGAAATTTTGGTCTGCTCTGATGGACAAGACTGTTTACATCTTTGATTTCGTGACAGTATGGCACACCATACACCAGGAAGGTGGTTAAATGCAAATAAATTGTCCCTTAAACAGAAGGTAGGGAAAAAAGGTGCATTCTATGCTCTGAAATTGGTGATGTAATTAGAGACTGTATGTGTCAAAACATCCCTGTCCCCAGTTGCTCTTGCTAATGATTTAAACCAAAGACATCCTTTTCTCTGGAAGATACAATTAGTGAGGAATAAAAGAGAATCTTTAAAAAATAATTATAAATAATCAGAACAATACACTAGGGTTTTTTCTTCTATTTTACTTCCAAGCTAAAGAAGACCAGCAGAGTCTACTTTTGTGTGGTTTGTGCCCTTGAAACTCTGTGGATCCTGCTCACAAAGATGAACTCTAAGCTTTTTTTTCCTCCCAGGGTCTTACTCTGAGGTCTTCTGTTATTAACAGACAAGTACTATTGCCAGGAAGGTAGCTGAACCGCTAACTTTTCAATAGCGGTCATCGGCCTTCAGTCCAGAAGACTGGAGCTGCATCTAACCACAAATAGTCAAGCCTGGAAATCCCTCCTCTGAGGCAAAACAGCTTCCAGGCTCTGACTAGGTGTTGTGAAGAAACCTGAGGATGCTTTCCATGGCCATATCGTGCATGTTATGAGGCTGAGTAGTCTGAAGTGCTTGATGGCTCCTGCCCAAGTCAGCCTCCTAGTGTGCACCACATGGGAGTAACACCCAGTCTGTGAACCACAAGTAAAACCACTTCAGTGTAGTTCCATTAAGGTATGTTCTATAAATAAAGGTTGAGAATAGCTCCTTGCAGTCCACAAATGCCTTCTGCTTCTACCAGTCCTCTCCTTTTCCTATGCAAGATCTTTCCTTAATGCTTTTGAAACCAGAACAACAAATGAAAATATTTCCAGCTTGTTTTAAACTGTTGCTGATAACATCTGAAGTGATTAGAGAGTATGTTTCTTTCATTTGTTTATTTTTGTTATTTTTTGTTCATTAAATGGATGGGGCTTTAAACAACCTGGTCTGATGGAAGGTGTCTCTTGCAACTAGATGACCCAGAGGTTCCTTCCAACCCAAACTATTCTATAATTCTATGAAATGCAGGCATAGGAAAACAAATTAACCATAAGGGATGTGTTTGTGGAATAATGGTTGGAAGAATGCCAGTCTAACTGCTAATAGTATTGAAGGTGGTATTTCTGTCATCCTCCTGGAAAATAGAGCCTGACAGGACATAATCTCTGCTGTTCCAAAAGTACTTCTGATTTTTTTTCTGTTTAAAAGTGTAGTTTTGACCTGTTTAAACTCTGACCTGAATCCCCCAGATTTTTTAGGCAGGACTCTTGAAGGATTTGGGCACCACTCACAACAGGGGCCAGAAAACTGTTGTCTCTCGCACAAGCTGAGTAGAGAAGTCTTCCTGTCTTCATCCCTGAGCAACAAGATATTTTGGGGATAGGGCTCGCCTGGCTCAGCAAGCAGGAGGGGTGTCCTTTACACAAAATTTCAGCTTGGATTGCAGAAGGAAACAAGGGTTCTACAGCCTATGGTTAAAACATCCCATTGTGAAGCATTACTCACCTGTACCCATACATAGAGCAGAGGACACTTCCACAACCAGTTCTCCGTCATGTCTCTTCTTTCTCTCTGTCCTAGCTATGACAAGCTTTTTGGATAGGTTTGCCAGCTGCGCCTGTGAACCAGCCTTTGGCTTTCACTGCAGAAAGAACAGGGAGAAACTGAATTTTCCATTTTCTTGAATTCAATTAAAATCAAGCATTTCCAGTTCCTAGCTCACCTACAATAATTTTTGTTCATTTTTCTGTTTAGCACTGCAAGTTCTTTCTCTCTTCCCTCCCCCAGTAAAATTTTCATGTTCCTAATCCTAGGACTTACTTAAGCAATTACAGAGGATCCTGAAATGGCTTCTCCTCCAACTGCTTTGTCTCCAGCTGGAGACAATTACCGATTTGTCCAATTCTCACCACATATATTATTAAGATCAAAGGCAGACCTCAAAACATTAGTAACTAATTTTAGTGTTATAGTTCTAATAAAATAAAAGCGGGCCACTATTAGGCAACATCTCTTTTGTATGTGGTAACTTCTTCATTGAATTCTGAGGTTTTCTTCCTTCTCAGATAGAATTAATCATAGTTGCAAGGATCTATGGATTACTGCTGCTTTTAAATTTGAAGCAGGGTGGCAGATGGGAGTAATTTGGATATGTCCCCAGCAAGAGCATGGAGAGAGGCAGAATAGTGTCAATAATTTGTTTTTTCTCATTCTAATAAAATTCCGCATCCAGTGATAGAAACTCTTATTGCAAAGGTCTCCTTTTATCACAAAGTTTGCTAGCACATGTTCATCTATTCTATACCAGTGCAAGCAGGAGGGAAAGAAAGTGCCACAGTTCAGTCTTCTGGAGAACAGATTTGGGCAAGCGTGGAAGGAGGTAGAAGCTGGATTTACTGTGATGCTCTGCTATGGGGACCCAGAAGTCCAAAGTAGAGGCTGTGGAAAGCGTCTGGAGAGGGAAAGGTGAGCACTGATTCCCTCTGTGGGGCAGGTCATCTGAGCTTGAGACTTGCCACCAGTTAGCCAAGCAGACAGGCAAATCAGTGATGATGAGAGGATTATGTCTGAAACCACCTTACCTGACTTGTGTCCCAGTGCTCAGATCAAGGCTGGAGCAGCACCACTCTTGCCAGCAAGACTCACAGCCTAAGAGGAGCTGGTCTCTGGGGCAGTTGGATAGGGCTACCCAGGAAAGAGACGTGTTAAAGATAAAAGACACAGGCTTAGGAGCAAGGTCTAGAAACTGTGAGAGCCTAGAAACTGTAAGAGTCTAAGATCTATCTTTCCATCTTTCCTTAGGTGTGAACTAGCCTCTGGAATACTGCACTGAAGATGATCACTGACATTTCCTCTGGCTATCTGGCTGCTTCTCCTCTTTCATAATGAATGTGGCTGCTGCTTCTTGGGCTGTCAGTGACCTCTGTTGTGGGTAACCCCTCCCCGGTAACCTCCTCCTCTGGGAGCTGGGGGCACTAACAACACCATGTTGCTGTAGCTCCATCAGCAAGCAGTGTGCACTGCAGCTCTTGGCTTGGCCAGGGTGATTTTTCTCACTGAATCATTTTGCAGCACCCTTCTCCCCATTGTCACTCCCCAGACTGTCAGGCAATGGATGAGGTGACATGGTGGCAGAGTGTGTGGGTGCCTTTAGCTGGTCTCAGTGCCTGTGTGTGACAGGCTAATCCCCTGTGCATGGGCTGGGTAGCCGGGGTGCTCTTGTGAGCCCCATCTGCCTGGATGTGCTGTAAGATAAAGGGGATGTCTTAAACCACTGTGGCAAAATTTGTTAGAGCTGTTCTGCCAGAGCCCGGAGTTAAAAGAGACCTTTTCCCATGTAGCAATGCCAGAAGAGATGATCACAAAGAACTGGCTGTCACGGGTCTGCTCTGAAGTCCCAGTTTTTGCAACACCCCAATTTAAGCAGTTCCATCCCCCAGTGACTCCAAGAGTACCAATCAACTGGGAAAGTCTCCTTCTCACAGGGAAAGCTTTGCAGGAGGAACTTATGTCTTGGAGCTGCAGCTGCTCCGTCAGGGCAGCATGGAACAAGGCAGCCACTGCCAGCATCTCTGCCCTGGCTGCCTGCATCCGCATCACCTGGGGTGGCCCTTCTGCCCCTGCAGGGTTGGCCATGGAGCAAATTGTTCTCTCGAGATTTTTATTTGGAGGCGAGTTTGACATCACCTCTGTTTGACCTTTAATCTTCAAACTTTTTTTTTTTTTTAACCTTAGATAATACATGGACTAATAATTCTGTAAAAAGGTGTAGGTCTGGATTCCCTCCCTTTTTCACATCTGCAGCATTATAGATTGGCTGTGACCTACCACGGCCGTGTTGTGTGCGTGCCATCTTGCGTCATTACAGCCCCAGAGGGCTTCTCAAAGCCTAATCTGAAAGCTGCTTTATGGCAGTCCACCTCGACCCACATGAGCCATTAGCTCACTTCTGACTCTTTGCTAGGTTTCCTGACTTTCTGCCTAGTGTATTTTGGAAGCAGAAGGGAAACATGGGATTTCTGCTGAATATAGGCCAGCTCTTCAGCCAGTGGCTGGAGCTTTGCCAGTTCTTGCCAGATGGAGATTGGGCACTGGCTTTGTCAGATGAAATGCTACCCAGCCAAGATTCAGTGGCATCTGGCTAGATATTCTTTGCTTTCTAAGGGATTTTCTATTACTTATCCCAAATACTTTGGTTGTGGATCTGGTACTATCTGACTACAGCTTTTCCTCTAGCTGCTTGCAGTGAGGCATTTATGTACACACAATCACAGCAGATAAATCTCTTAGAAAGAGATAATCATAATCTCTTTAATCAGCACATTGTAGTAATCCCTCGTAAACAGACTGGCTTCAGCAAACCTTTTACTAGGTCACTGTCCTCAGTTATCTTTTCCCTCTTCAGTTTTGTTCTGTCAGCCATGTAGCAGAAGGTGTTTCAGAGAGATCAGGAAATTAAATTATTGTGTGTACAGTCAGGAGCTGATGATAATATTGCATGCATATGCTATTTGGTGATAATGGATCTAAGAATAGCAATCAAAGATATGTAGGAAGAATGCAAATACATATTCACTGTGGTTTAATACGTGGCAAATTCCAGTGGCTCTGATCTTGGGGCATTCCCTGCTTAACCAGCATTTACAACATGCTTTTGTTTGTTCCTCATTCACAGTTGGTGCTGCTGACACTGCAGAAGTTACAGTTGTGTTTCTACTCACACACAAGGCTCATATGTTACTGTAAATGTACCTGTGGGAATGAGTTATTGAAAGAGCAGGGAAGGTGAATTACACACCTGCCTCCAGCAAACTCTCCTTCTCTGAGTTTATTCAGTTGCTGTAGAATCAGTAAAAACATTTCTAAAGGAAAAGTGATTCATCCAAAGAGCTCTGACAAGAGGTCAGCTCTCACTCCAGAAAATGGAGGGGAATATCTGAACAGAGGAAAGCCAGTGCTGTTGCCTGCCTGCAGCCCCTGCTCTGGCCCTTCTCACCATGCTGGTGTTAACACTTTTCATGTGTTTTTTTAAAGGAGAGTGTTTCTAAGTACATGCTAGGGCTTTAGCATGCTGACTACTGCACTGAAGGAACTCCAGGTAAAGCAAGGAGAGCAAGTGGTGTTTGGGAGATTGGTGGCGCTCTTCTAAATTGTCAGATTATATTCTCATTTCAGTCAAGGGCCACAAACCCCGAGTTTGTGGCTGCTTGGAAAAACCAAGGAAGTTTGATGGGAAAGAAGAGTGCCTCAGGCATCCCAAGATTTGCCTTAGAAGAGAGGACAGTGTACCCATTAATGGTTGTGTTCTTTCCCAATTTATAGGTCAGCTTTAGCAGGCCTGCACGCACTTGAAAAATGAATGACAAGCTGCGTCCAGTCCCGTGGGTCTTACTCATGGGACTAGTCCTTACTCATCGCATCGGCCCCCGCAAGGCCGATGAGACTGCTCCTGGGATTGAGCCTTTTGGCAGAAAGGCCTCTTCATTCCAATGGGGATCTGTTTGTTTTGCACGCTGTAAAAATGCAGACACCACTGGAAGGCAGCAGGAATTTTACCTGTGCGAGCTAAAATGTGCAAAGGGTCACAAGCCCATCTGGGACAGTCCTGGAGGCCAGGGCAGTCCTGGCATCCCAGTGATGGTCTTCAAAAAGACACACTGAATGTGCATCCAGGCACAGAATTTTTTAGTGTTTTTGTTTCTCATCCTGCAGTCTCCAGAGCATTCCTCCTCCTAGGACTACAGCAGCAGATAGGGCTTTCATGTATTTTTAGTTGCTGTAGGATGTATGTCATTTAAGTCAATCGAGGAAGGTGGGAATGGCGGCAGAGAGTGCCCGTTCATGTGATGTGTTGCAAAGGACGTTTCTCTGTGTCTCTGTTTTATCCCACACAAGCAAAAATGTTGCCACACTCAACTACAGAGCAGCTGGGATCCAGGAATGGGAGTAAGCCCCAATGCAGGCAGCTTAAGACTATAAACTCTGCATTGGTCTGGTTCCAGGTGCAGAGATCCACAACCCTGCTGATGATCCCGGGCATCTGTTTCAATGTGGCATCTCGTCAGCAGTGTCCTTGGCTGTGGGTGCTGATGCTAGCTGTGTTTTCACTGCAGAGATGGACGCATGGGCATTGCCCAGTGCAGAATAACAGTGGTGCTTCCTGCCCTGCGGGGCAGACAACGGTGGGACACAGCAGCACTGGAAACCTGCTCATTATCTCAGCTTCCCGTTAAAGCAGAGTGTCTGGAAGGAAGGATGGTCTTACAGTTAGACCACTGAACCAGCATAGCTGAACCACAGTTGTAGCTTCTACCTGCACTTTCCTGTGTGATTTTGAAAGTCGCTTAAAATCTGCTTCATTTTGTTTGATTTTAGGAACAGGAGCAATTCCCTTTTTCAGAAGAGAAGAAGTCTTGTATTGTGGCTTAATTGTGAAGAAAATGTTCCTGAGAATTTAACAAGTAACAACTGTGAGAAGCTGATAGGCTGTGGCACTTGGGAGTCCCATTTGATGGTGGTAAAGGTGTCACAGTGGCAGATGTCTTCCAAGTTTGATGTGGTTTCTTGTTTTTCTTGAGGTGTCTCTTACAGACACACGAAGTTCAGCTTTTGGTAGTTAGTGATTTTTGAAGCATTCAGCCTGAAAACAAGGAGAGACTTTACCCTGCTGTGTATAACTTTCAGTGGTCAGTGTGTAGGCACATTGGCCCATGAAGAAAGGTCCTTTCTCATGGTGAGCACAAGGCTGCCGTGACAGTACAGTCCTGCACAATGGCCATCACTGACTGACAGGCACAGCACTTGGTAATCTGTTTAAAAACACCTATTTAGGGTCAGGTTGCTCTCAGGAACAGACATCCAGAAGGGCCAAGCGATCAACCTGGAGACCAGTTGGCTGGTTTGTCTCCACTGTCTTTGTCTCTCACTGTTTGTCTCCTCAGCTCCATGGCTGAGGACGTGGAGAGAAGGTGAGGACACCTCAGAGAGTTACCTGGTGGCCTCAGATGGCGTTGGAATTTCACAGTTAGTGGTTTTGATTGGGATTTTCTCATCCATGTTTTTCACTCAGCGGAAGGTGTTTTTAAGCAGGGACCTTTGTCCCATTTGGTGAAACAGTGCTGACCAAATTGGGGTGGGGAAAAGCTTTGCTGCAGAGACATGGCTGGACCTCAGAACAAAGAGCCAGAAGGGAAGGTGCATAAGCAACTTTGGCTGATGGATCACAGGATCCTTGGGACCAGCACTGGACTTCTACAAGGTCATATTCTCAGCCAGTCAGAGCTGTTGGTGCTCTTTTCAAGACAGCTGTTCTGCAGAGTATAAGCCATCAGCTCATAAACTGAAGTTATTTCTGAAACTTCCTAGGAACTGATTAAATAAGCCAAGAGGGCTCCATAAATGCAAGCATTTTAACTGAGGAGTTGGACTTGACCTGCCCATTTGAATGAAGTGGTGGGTGCATTTCACTGAATCTTGACTGAGACTTTCCAGGTGCTTTAGCTGCCCAGTCATCAGCCCCATCCAGCATTATAGGTTACTCCCCTTAGCTGCTGCAGCAGGCAGTTTGATGTCCCAGCTAGCCAGCCCACCTGCAGTAGCCTCTGCTGCTCTTTGAGGAACACAACTGGGACAAATTTGCCAACGCAGTAACTCTCTAGGAGAGAAATGGCCAGCTGGGAGAGGCCGTCTCTTTCGAAAATGCTCCTCCTCTCTCTAAAGGGAACTGGTTTTGCAGTTAGTAGTTGAAATTAGGGAGCGGCTCTGTCTTAGCTGTTGACAGTTCTGCTTTGGCTTGCTTAAACCCATGTTTTCAAGGGCTCTTCTACTGCACATGTCAGAAGTTTGCTGATAAACCAGGGACATTTTTGTAGGCGCTCTGAAGCATCTTCCACAGGAAGTTTTGTGCTGATTTAACTACCACAGTTTAAAGCTTGTTGATATTGTCAAATCAATTGGGTTGTTGAAATCAATTGGAACATGGTTTTGCTTAAGTCATTTTCTAAACCAGTCTTCAAAGCATGCCACTACATTGGTGAAGAGATTTGAGAATAGACATGTTTTTTTTCCTTTCTTTGCACTGTGTGCGACCAACTTTTACTTGTACAACAGTCGTGGTTCATATCAGAGGGTAAAATACTTACTCGACACTTTGAAAGAGAATTTGGTAAAATCTCAGATCTTGTCCTTTCTATTTAAGAATGTACCAAATAAAACTAGGGAAGATGAGTTTTAAGAAAGACAGGAAGTCAAAACAAAAAATTATCCGCCTTGGTTCCTATGTTATAAAGCAGCAGAAAGATGTCATAAATTATAGATACTTTCACAACATCATTAAATCTATTTATCTTTTCAAGGTCAAGTGTTTCCTTTTTGTCAGTGCACTTTGGTTATGCTCTTTTATGATCTCTTTTCCACTGCCAGGCCACAAGACTAAACATGCTTTATATTTTTCACGGTACATTTCCTTACTTCCTGTTCTTGCCTCCTCACGCTCACCCCCAGAGATCTGGGATGGTCTGAAGGCAAGACAGAGCTCCCACTGTGTTTAAAGATGGCTTCTGGTCTGGATGGGTAGTTCACTGTCTGTGTTGCTAATTTGGCTATGAATTGGATTCATAGGCCTCTATGAAATAGAAATAGGCTGCTCTTCTGTAGCTTTCTAGTCAGTTTGATATGATTTATTCATGTTCATATCAATCCAATCCCATTTGCCACCACAACTGAGCTTAACCTGCTCTCAACCTGATCTCTATCAAGATGCTCTGAGCCTTTGAATACATCTATCCTGCCTGGATTTGCTCCTTGTAATGTTGCTTCCTGTGTCGTTGTTGCTGCAACAGTTCTTTTTACAGAAAAATTGACTCAGTGCTTTTCATTAACCAGAAAAGACAAATCAGTGCCCGAGCAGTGAGGGCACAAGCAAACCCTCCCTTTGCTGTCAGCTATGCCATTTGAAGATGTCACTGACTCTTCAGGGTGCAGGTGACTGTCGGTTTTCTGGAGCTGACCATTTCCAAAGCTCTGATGCTGGACAAGACCATACAAACAACCTCTGATCAGCTTCAATCAGCCATAAGGATTTGAAGAGTCAGCACTGCTGTGTTATAATCTGTGTGACTTTGGGAACAGCAGGCTGGGAAGTCCTGGTGTAGAGGGTTCCTTCTGCTGGGGGATCACAGGTGTGGCTGTTGTGAGACACCCTGGCAATGAGAATGCCTTCTTCTGGCAGAGACAACCCTAAAAGTCTGTTTTCAGCCTGTGTGTGCATTCTGAGGTGGACTAGACATCCTCTCCACTGATGGAGAAGGTTTGCTGCTGCAGCTTATGTGGTGTCTGTGGAGTCTTCTTGACCTGCTGCTGTGCCTAGCATGGTTTAGACCTAAATAGGTTTGGACCTAAGTCAGCTTGGACTTTCTGGCAATGTTCATCCCATAGCTTGGAAATAATCTTGGACTCAGTCTCACCAAGTAGTTTGGATGTTGCCACCCTGCTGCAAAAAGCTAAACTGGACAGATCTGTTCTGACAGGTCATTGTCCTCAGGATCAGAGGATGGGCCTGAGCCCATTTTATTCGCTGGGATTACTGTCCCCTTTGTGCCTCACTCTATGTCCAGTGTCTGCACCCGGTTTTTCTAAATCCTAAAGATGGCATTGTAATACAAAGGCATGACCTGAAATAGGACTGACCATTCAATACCTAGGGAGACACCTCTTAGGGTTTTCTGCACCCCCAAGGTCACCCTGTGCATTCCAGTGCTCTCAAGGGACACAGGAGATGGACTTGATTAGACAGGTGGGACTGGAGTAATGTGGTCTCCAGTCATATTTCCTAGCAGCTTCACAGGAATCCCCGCTCTCAGTGCACCAAGAAGTAGTAAGACCAAAGGTGGAAAACAGAGGGGACCAACAAAGAGGAGCTGAAAAGTTTGAAGTTCTTTTCTGGCATGGCAGATTTGCTCTGTGTCTTTCACCAAGTTTCCCTAAGCTTTAGTGTCTTAGCATTGCAAATGGAGAAAATATGTTACTCCCATGGTGTGAAATCGAACAGGAAAACTCGTTGAGGATCCATCAGCAGAGTTCATTAGATCAGCAGATGGGAGCATTTGTGTGGCATTTGTTATTTGCATCACAGACCTCCCATTTTTATCCCATCAGGAGGTTTTCTTGCCAGGGTGTCTTGTTGGAACTGCCACTGGCATCTTAGTTCTGGGCATGGGCTGTGCGTTTTGCCTGCTCTCTGAACATCGATCAAAGCCTCTGGGAGGAGAAGCCAGCAACATACTAAATACATGTCAGCTCAGCTGTTTTCACATGCAGAGCTTTGCTTAGCCTGCGAAAGCTCATTGTCTCCAAGCCAAGTAATTGAAGGAGTCAAGGCCCTGTTTAACCTTTCGGGAAGAGCTGATACTTTGACATCCACAAAGAGCTGCTTTGTTTGAGGAGCTAAAGGTTCTTTGCAAGATTAGACTCAGGTATTACAGCCCAGCACATGGCTGCTGGCTGTAATGAGTAGGTAGGTGGTTGGGGCTGGGATGTGGGAGTCCTGGGGCTCGACTGACTCCTCTGCCTGAGGGAATCTGAAACTGCACATCTCCCCAAGGACATTGCCCCAGCCACCAGTAATGAAGTAGAATACTCTTGAGGGAGCTGGAGGAAGATGTTGCAAGCACTCTGTCCCTCATGTTGGATCTTTTGCTTTTTATAAAGTAATGATTAATGCACAGGATAAAACCCAATCTTCTAGCCCTGAACAAGTAATTTCAGCCACTGGTTCCTGTTTCTGTACACAGGAGAGACTGTGGGTTACCCACATCAGGGTACCTTAGAGTTCATTTTGTGATGGCAGACCCCTACTTTAGTCTTGTGCTGAAACAGTAGATTTGAACCAGGAATATTCTAAACTCTGGGTTAAAAAGATAGTAGTGGTTTTCCTCAATGTTTGAGCCGGGGCTTTCTGGTGAATGGGGTGAAAAACTCAGGGTAGAGCAACCCAAATTTTTCCAGGAAATGTTCTACCTGAGATCCCAGTCCCCATCTCTCAGTCAGTGTGCCTGTGTAAGGCACTCAGGAGTCAAGGCAATATGAATTTTACCCCACAACTGTCCAGCATTAAGTACAGCTGTTGCTTTATATGTCATGTTCCTTTGTGTTGCAAAAATGTCTGTAATGAACAAACCTGTAACACCTTTCTTTATTCTGTAAGCTTTATACATACAGCAGTTATTTTGGCTCTTTTTTTCTCCTCTTAGTTGTTACTGGTGCTGTTTTCAGTGCTTCTGCCTGTGTCGGAAGTGATTTTGGACCAACAGACTAAAGAACTGTCATTCCTTATCTAGTAGCAATCATATTCAGCAACTTTGTGTTACAGTAATATAGTTAACAAGAGGAAAAGTTAATTTCACCACCTTTATTTAGTCTTATTTCCTTTGTCCCCTTTGAGATTGTTACTGTAGCAACTCAAGTCACCCTCTAATTGATCTAGCATTCCACAACCTGGAAAACAGGTCGCTGTTTCTGCTTGCTGAAGCAGGCCACACGTGAGGCATTTCTCCAGTGTCATGCCTGGTATTAGCAAGGTACTCCACAAGCTACTTTGGCATCTTCACCTCTATAAATCTGTCCAGTCTAATGAGGATCATGGGTTATTTTAGGTGGCAGGTTGTTAGCTACAGTGCTAAAGACCTGTTTTTCATCTACATCCTTGTGTAAGCAATTTCTCATGTTTGCTGTCCATATGGATATTGCAAGAACAGAGGAATCTTGCAAGAGCATATAATGTACATCAGAAACCCATTTGACTTGCTAATTTCTGCAGTAAACACATTTTTTATTTAATTGAAAATGAACAACAGAATCATCCAGGTCCCACATAGTGTAATGAATACATTGATTGTAGGTAATTAATAACACTCCTTTTTATTCCAGAACATGGCCAGAAAGCCAAGTGTATCATTAGCACCTACTGAGGGAGTAAGCTTCAACTGGGTGAGTATTTATGCCCAAAGAAAGCCAATAATTTTTTGGTGTGTTTGAGCTGTGGAGTGGCACTAATATATATCCTCACACTCTTATAAAACACTATTTTATGTTGCACACAGAGGGGTGATTCTTGCTGTCCAAGCCCTGGCATAAGCCATAGAAATCTACAAACAGCTGGGCCAGTGCTTTGCAATTACACTTAACTCACCCCCTGTTGATGCCTTGGCAGTGAGCCTGGTGTAATGTGAGGCACTGTCTCATGACCCTGATCCCAGAGACTGAGAATACTTAAAGGGCTCTGGACCACAGCTGTTTTTCAAGAACAGTCTTCCTTAAACATCAATTACCAGAAAATAAATTATTTGATGTGCTAAAATGATTGCAGGGTGGATGCTGCTGCGTTTCTGCATTTCTTGAGGAAGCTCCATGCTTCTTTCTGCCTCCTGTTCTGTCTGTGGCTGGTGCAATGTTACCAGCATGCAGGAAGCTCGGGACACACTGTGATGGACAAGGTAGGCGGTCTCCAAGTCACCTGGAAGCTGGGCATGGAGCTGTTTGCAATTCTCTTGACTGGCTTTAAGTCTGCTTCATATCTGCTCTGTTCTGAAAGGTCTTACGCACTTATGATAAAGTTAAAAAAATCCAGACGCTTCTGCCCAGTGAGTGGTACACAGCCAGCCTGGAGTGTATTTATGCACTGAGACACAGGACAGAGGTTCTGGTGTCCCATTCTGGGAGTGGACACACAAATGTTGCTTCTTGGTGAATGCCTGTATTTTCACCACATGGGGGATGTGCACCCAATGGTGTGAAGAGGACAGAGCTAGATACCTGTCTTTTTTTTTGTCTCTGTAAGCAGTTACAGAAACCTCCTTAGCGGGAAAAAAAAAAAAAAAAAAAAATCAAGACTATGAGAAAAAAAAAAAAGAAAGAAATCTCCTATCTCCTCCAAAAAGGTACTGGAATGTGAGGCAAAAGCACAATTTGGCTTTTAGATACTAAGCAGGGTTTTGTGGTTGACCACTGCCAATTGATGGTGCACAAAGCCAGGACTTTTGAGGCCTGAAAGCAGTGTTGTGCTGGGAAATCTCTGCCCCACCAACCACCTACTGTTTGGCCCTGGGGTAGTCATGTCATCTGTCTCTGCATCTCTGCTTCCTTCTTAGAATATGACTTGTCTGTGCACACTGGGTTCTCTGGGGTAAGGACCAGCCCATGACATTTATTAATATAGTGCTTGGCATGCTGGAGCATGACTCCACTGAGGTTTCCAGTTGCTACTGAACTGCAAAATAATTAAAAGAGTATGTTGAGGCTTCTTTTATGTAATGCTGTCATCTAGACAGTTGATGCTTATAGGCTTCAAGGTTGAATTTGATTTAGACCTCAAAATTATGTGTCTTGCTTATAAGATTATTTGCTTACTGTGTGCTATACTGTCACGGTTACAACCACTGGAGAACCCCTCTGCATGTGGAAGTGTAGCTGAGCATTTTCCCTGCAGGGCCCTTAGACTGGGACTTGTCCCTGCTTACCCCAAAAGAGCACTCAGCAGAAAATACCCTCGCAAGCATTTTAGAAAGCGGTCTCTGAATTTGCAAACTCACAAAGAGATGCCTTTGTCTCAGAGGTCTGAACAGCCACAAACCAAAGTGCTTGGCAGATCAGAAAACCCTCCGCTAGGCACATGATCCTGGCTCTCTGAGGATCTGAGTCCAAGGGAATATCAGTCTTTTGCAGATTGATGTGACATGGAAAAGCTCTCCTGTCACCAGCCAAACCAATGCCTAACGAGAAGCCAAGTCACTGTGGTCACAGTGTTCCTGAGCTTTCTGCCACTGCATAGCCCTGGCTGCACCTGGTTTGCTTTGGCTCCACTCGGAGCAGGAACAGAAGTCACTCGTGTCCGGTGTAAAAGGCTGCATGGGAATACTCCACATATATTCTAATGTAACACCAAGTCAGCAGCACCCGTAACAAGAGACCCCAGAAACACTGGGCCAGATTACATAACCTTTGCCAAGAGGGAGCACTCCTTTTGAGACCATTGACAGGTGCTGGGACACCTACTAAGAGCAGGCTTTTAGTTCTTGTGCCGCATTATTCCCAGACCTTTCACCTCTTCAGCAGTTGCAGTCTTTCCCATGGTGCTGTTGGCTCTGGAGGCCCTGGTGTGACCCAGAAGGGGGAATGCAGGGCAGCTGTGGTTCCAGGCAGGACTAAACATGTAAACTATCAGTAAGCTCAACTCTGAAGTTCCACTGAACTGCCTCTTTGGTGCAGATGGTGTAGCCCTGAAAGGTGTGCTCTGCCACATCACATATGCAGGCAAGCAGTGCAAACTGTGGCAATGAGATGATAATCCCCTGTGAAAGAGCACAAATTAGAGGCTTATTTTTTTCAGTAAATGGCTTTCAAATAAAACAACCGTGATGGGACAACTTTAAAAGACTTTTAATTAGTTCATTTTACTTCTGCTGCTTAGTCCCTTGTGACTACTCATCTTTTTATTGCTTTACATTTCTTTGCCAGCTTGTATGGTAACCCAGTAGCCTACATCAGGCTCCAGTAGCAGCAAGATCTGTTGTACCAGAAGCAGCTGACAGCTTCTTGAAAGCCACTTTAGGTTTTGCAAAACACAAGTGCAGTAACTTCTGACAAAGGGTTGGTCAGGTACAGTGTTATTTCTTTCCCTGTACTCCAGTTTTATCTGACATAGCAAGAGGCAAGCCTCATTTGAGGAGGATAACACTGGAAGAATACTACTACCAAAGATCAGTCCCATACAGCTGCTGGCAGTACCTCAGGCACCTGTCAGAAATGCAATGAATTAGGAAGATTTGTGCCTTAGGTTTAGTGTTGGGGTAACAGGGAAATGACTTTAGGGTGGGAAGTGGTTCCGTGATCACAGATCCATCTGGAAACAATGGAGTTCCCTGAGAATAGGTAAATCAGTGAAGAACAGGTGGGTGGTAACTTACCTGATAAATGATTCCACTGAACTGATCCTGTGTAGCTAATGGGAACGGCAAATTTGTTCTGCACTTTGCAAGTTCAGGAGAGATCACTTCCTGTGCTGTGCTTTGTGACTCCTAGGGCTGCTGTACAGAGGTTGATGTTGCTGTGGCCAAGAGCCTGCCTGGGCTCTGAACATTTCACTGAGGTAAACTGCTCACTGATGAGCATATTTTGGTTGGATTATTTCCTCCTGGCACCAGAAAAATGCAGCAAATCCGAAAGAGGGGTGAGATGGATCAGGCAGGTGTCTGGCCCATGTCCCTTTGCTGCTACCGTCTTGCCATGGCCCTGCAAAGGCAGCCTGGTGCATCTGTCCAGCCCCACACGGTCAGTAGGGGTCAGTACTGCTGGACAGAGATGCAGAAAGCCCGTAGGCTGTGCTGGAGCCTTCCAGAGCCAGCCAAAATGCAATGCTGGGCATGGGACTTTCTGAGTTGCTGCCTCTCTCCTGAGGATGGGTGCAAACCCATGGTCTGCTGCCTGGGAGTGGGTACTAGCACTTCATCTCCCAGAGCTGCTGGAATAGAGGCCTGGAAAATCTCCTTTAGGTTGATGGGTTTGGGGCCCTTGTATTTGGATTCTCTGTACTGGACCTTTATGTTTTCCTTGTCCTAAGGAAGCTGCAAGAACATCTTTTTCTTTGCTCACTTTAGCATTCGGATTAAACACTGGATTTCCCACTTACTACAGCCCTTTCCTAGGAAAGGGCCCAGCTGCCTCAGGCTAGTGGAAGCTCCAGCCCTGGCTTTGGATTTCACATGTTCAGGGAGGTGTGAAAGAAACTGTGTGTAAAGACTGTAGGCAGACTTTCAGTGTATACTGAGATATCATGAGAAAAGCACCCAGGACATGGATGCAGACAAGACACAGACACAGGCATATATGTGTATGTATGTATATATATACACATATATATGTGTGTATATGTAAGCCCATGTGTGGTTCTATGTTCAGTTTCCCCCTGGGCATTCCCTGAGCTGAGGGCAGTGTCCCCTGACTCATGAAATCTTTCATCTTGAAGAGACTGCAGTGATGTGGCTAGGCTGCTGCTATTATGTTGTCCCTTCCCCTTCTACTGCGGCTGGTGTCTCCTCAGATCTCCCAGAGCTGCTTGGGAACTACAGTTTTCAAGAAGCAGAACTAATCCAGATGCTTTATTCTTTGTTGGAATTACTCTCCAATCCTGATTCTTCTGCAGCAACATCAGGAAAATAAAACACTTTATATACTATGTAGGTGTGTTTCAGTCCAAAGTGAAGGGCTGGCTTTAACTTGCAAAAAATATCTTTGGTCTAGGAGAAATGAGTGACAGAGCCTTGGCAGTGCCATGGATGCATCTGACCAGCCTGAGTTCATGAGCTCGGCAAGGCGAGATCCCTGGGGTAATCACAGGGAGTCCATCAGGTCACAACTTGGAATGCTGGATCCATTTATAGGTAACACTCATAAATACATAAATGCTGCTGCTCTGTCCAAAGCACATTTTTAGTTCAGTAGCCTCTCATAAAACTGTTACAGTAGACAAAATATTCTGGACAGAAATCTGCTGAGCAGAAGAAATCCTTAGTTGGAAAGTACCCTTTCTCCAGTCTCACCCAACCCAAAACACTGGCTTACAAGTTTGAAATTGTATCACTTTTTAATTAACTTTTGACTGATGTTACCTTTAGAATCATGGGCTGGAGACACGGGGTGCTAATGATTAAATGGCTTGATCCCTATCCCATAATCCTAATGTTTTGCCAGTTGGCTATCAAAGTATGTCCGGAGCAGAGCAAGCACTTGGCAACTTCACAGCCTTCCGTAATTTAAGAAAAACCCTGAATGACTCCCTAGATTGTGTTCCTATTTTAATCTATAAGCAGTACCTACAGTTGCTGAAGAAAGGCTGTTCAGCATTTCCTAGGTTTCACAAGCTTTGAGGAACAGTCACAATGAGCTCTGCGAAGAGCTTGTTAATTTAGTAACAAGCTTTGGACAGGAAGACAATGTGTTTCTCCCGGGAGTGACAGTAGGATTCCCCGCAATAAAAAGACCTTAGTCATGGTGGTGCATGCACAGCTGTAAAGGCACACTCCTGGCTGCATCCCTTCCTCAGAGTGAGTTTGTCTGGTGAATGCGATTGCAAAATCCTTTGCTGTGGTTCATCCCCTTAAATGACACACTTAAAATTTTGTCCTGAGCTGTGTGAAGTTTCTTCAGCTTGTTTGCTTGTGTGGTTTCTGAACCCCTTCAGAATCTATAGAGTATTTGGGTTAAAAACTGAGCTGTGTTTTTCAGACATTTACCCAGTACTGTCACAGTGCCAGCTCTGGCCAGAGGGCTGTCCAGCAGCCAACAAATTACTTAAAGAGTAATTCCTCCTCTGACAGAAATGGTATCACATTCAGTAAGATGGAACCAGGCAGGGTAGGTAGTCCTTCCTAGCAGGAGCTCACCCATCTGTGGCCAGACATGCTGGGAGCTGAGGCAAACTGGAGACGGAAATCTGTCTACAGGAGTGGCTTTGGCCGTTGTGATGAACATTTTTGTAACTTTTCCAGAGATGGATAACCCCTCTATTTTCTTCAGTGGTTGATGTTCCTACCCCTTTCTTTCCTTTGGTTTGGTTTAAGGAGGCTTAAAGCCAGTGATGCAGCTATTCTCATTATTTGGTTTTGGTTTAGCCACAGATTACTTACACTAAACATTGGTCTTATCGAAACAGACCTCTTGACGGGAAAGACTTTGTTTTCCTGAATATCCGACAGTAGCCCAGCCAGAGCTCCAAAACCAGATTTGTAATTGCCTGAGTTTAGCTCACTTTTCCAGCTGATGCGAATCCAGATGTTTCAGAAAAAGCAACTGCTCCAACAGCTTGTCTCTGTTAGAGGATGTGCCCTGCTACAGGTACAGTATTTGTTTCATTCCTATCCACTTCAGGTATTTCCCTACTGCTATTTCCCCAGATGATTTCTGAGCTGAGAGTAAAGTCAAAGCACGAGATCTTTCTACTGTTTGGTGAGGTTTTAAATGCAATTTCCTGCAATGATGCCACATCCTCTCCTCTTCCTTGCTCTGGTTTTCAGGGCCCTTTGGGCTCTCCCCACATCTCTTGGGAAGGTGGGTAAAGTTAAATAACAGTGAGGAGCATAACTCAGGGATTTTCACCATGTTGAAAAATGTAAACTCTTTCATGCTGAAAAAAAGAAGTGAAAAACCCTTTTCTGTGAGATTTCATTGCACTAATTAAAAAAAAAAAGGTGGGAAAATATCCATTTCACCTTAGAGCTCCATGTGTTTTGTTGCTGTTAGCACACTGAGTCTGGCGCTGGGAATCACACCCCAGCTGTTAATAAGGCATTTAAGGGTACTTAACATGCATTCATTACTAAACCAACATTTCTGCTGTAGTTGCTCTGGTGTTTCCCAGACACCATTATCTGATCCTCTAATTATCACAATTTTATTCTTGTGTGGGTAATTAACAGGATGTATTAGGATTCTCTATGTGAAATGCTGTGTTAAGTTTTTAACTTCAGAACTTATTTGAGACCACTTCATGCAGGGCCTGTAGCAGTGACCCCAAGTCCCAGTTTCTGTGGTGGCTGAGGAAGTGGCAGGCATGATCTGTGGGTTACTCAGCTGGGCACTGGCCAGAGGTCACCATCTAACAGGCATTGATGCTAGTTTAAATTTAGGGTACGTGGCTACAAAATCTGTCAGCTGAAGAGTCAGTGTGCTTTGGCTAAGGTGGCAAGGCATGGTGACATCTGCTAGGTAACAGTAAATGGCAGAAATTTCTTGTATCAGCCCATCATGAGTTTATCTATAGGAGCACCAGTCCTAATTTATTCTATGTTTTCCTTAACCCAGTTCAGTGCCAGAATCCAAGGAGCCAGAATTAGACCCTGGGGAAGGGGCGACCTCCTCCATTCACCTCGGGGAGGGCAGCATGAAGCAATGACCAGGCAGAGGGGAAGGAGGACAGCTGGAACAGCAATCTTGGAATCTTTTTCAAATTCAGCAGCCCTGTTGGGTGGATTTTTAGGGCCAAACCTTCAAGGCGTGTAAAGTTACCACATCAATGCACAGCTTTTCACTGGGAGAGAGTATGACTCTGCAGAAGCAGAAAATGCAGCAGAGGTGTAATGTCAGGGGAGGGGTCAAATGTCTACGGTGCGAGACAGACTTTAAAGAGGCCAGCAAAGTGCTTTGATAGCATCACACTAAAGTGAGGCAAGTGCAGGGAGGACCAAGTGAGATGATATTAATGGCGAAAGCTGTAAACCAAAGCAAAAAATCTAAGTACCTGCACAGCCTCTGCTCTGCCCAATGTATGATACGGTTTTTAACTGTGGTACTGGGTACAAAGTGCCCCTTGTACAGCTGTTGTGGGGAACATCAAGAGCAAGGATCTTCACTCTTCATCGCTATCCTGCGAAGGCAGAAGAGTTTTTCTGCCTTCATTCACTTGCTGCCACCTTGAAGGAGAAACCAGTGTGGGATGCTGAGGGCCTAGGAAATCTGGTTTTCTATATGGAAAACAGGTCCATTGCAGAGGGGTGGGCAGGCTGGGAAGCACGGCAATGCTCTGCTGCCTGGCCCCTCTCTGCCTGCAGTTTTGGAGGCTCAACACCCATGAGTCTCTGCTAACTTTCATCACTGATCAGTTTTCACATCCCTTGCACCTGATTGGCTTTACCTGAGGACGATGATGACAAAAATAAATAAATAATCATTCAGGAGAGGTAGGATCGTATCTCCTGCAAGAGGATGCACATTAAGTTGTCAGCCTCATGGGAAAAGCAGGTGAGACCTTTCTGTTCCTAAAAGTCAGCCTCTGAAAACCTTTACTTGATGGTTCTGTCCCTATTGTCTCCATCCTCCACACCACAGATACTGTCCCTGTGCACTTCTTGTAAGTCCCTGCATGCATTCATTCCATCCTCAGTTATATTAATTCCTATAGGAAAAGTTATATCCTTGCCCATTGCATTACTAACCTCAATGTTTTCCAGCACCCTGAGTGGCGAGCAGGTCATGACACTTATTTTTCCCTCCTGCTTTTGACATGCACTCCCCTCTTAGCCATTTGCAAGCCTTGGCTTTGTTGCTGGTCCCAGAGCCACTGCATTCCAGCTTCTCCCCTCTGGTCCCCACACACGTCCCCTCCTTGTGCCTTGTGTTTCCCACAGCAGGAAGGTGTGAACCCTTTTCCAAACACAGAGCTGGGATACAGCAATGCCTTGCTTGCAGGAGGAAGCTACCAAACACGACTGTATCAGAGGTCATCCAGAGGAGTATTCCAAGCCTAATTCCCCAACTGCATGGGGCAGAAAGTAAGATAAGGAGAGGGAGAGCCTGCCTGCCCTGCTCACACAGCATGAACTCAACATGGAGCTGTGGTCCCTCCAGCTCACGTCAGGCTGCATCACTCCTCTCCTAAATGCTTCCCCGTGTGGGCTGTGGCCAGTGGTGATATTGGAAAGCAGATGTTTCTCTCCTGAAAAAGCAGTAGCTGAATCCTGGATTGTGTTTACGTTCCCAGCAGATATGCAGTGTGGAAATGTCTTGAAATAGGAAATAGTGTCCCGGCTGAACAAGTAAAAGGCATGAGATGAAAAAATATCACTATCATCATTTCCTGAGAGACTTGCCAAATTCCTCATTTCTGCGCTTGATTTGCACATCCTGCAGATGTGTCTGCTCAAATTTCCCTTCTGGTATTTTCCTCTTACACGGTATGTCAAGCACAGATGCAGATTCACATGAATGAGGAGCTGGTATCATGACTGGTAAGTGAAATACCGACTGTCAGGGAGGCGGTGTGAGGAAGGGGATGTGACCCAGTGCACACACGCACCCACAGACCTGGCGGTGGATGAGCACTGTCACGTGCTGTTCTTTTCTAAGCAAACACAAATGGATCACTGCTGGGGACTGCAGAGGTTCTGCAGGTGAGAAACAGTATCTGCATAGTCCTGAGTGCTGTGATGTGCTCCCCGTGGGATGTTAAGAACCATCTTTATTAACAGAGAAATGTATACTTGTGCCCTATATTGGAGGCCTTGTGAGATTTAAGGACCATCTGGCAGAAAATTTCCAAATTGATTTCCAAATCTGGTTTAAATGGAAAACATTTATTTTTGTCTCTCAGAAGATATAATCTGCACATTTAGTTATGGGTACTGCTGGGAAACATTGCAAAGGAACTGAGGCGGGCTAGGAAAGCAAGGGGTTTGCATAAATACATACTGATTTTAAGATTATGGTTCTCATGATTACTTTTTTGGAATAACCTAGGCTCAGAAGACCTGGTCATGAGCCTCCAGGATAGAGCTTCTATAAAACACAAGTGCTGCCTCCCACCAGACCAGTCTCTGACCCCAGCCAGATGCTGACTCCCACTTGCTGTCTCCTCTGGTTTATCCATGTTGAGGTCAGAGCAGGGCACAGCTAAGTGGTCACCTGGAGTGATACCTCCAACAGGACCCTGACCTCATTCTAATACAGTCAGAGTCATTTGCTCAAGCAAACATGACCAGTCAACACGCTTGGCAGCATAGGACCTCAAGCTAAGGCAAATAAATACCAACTTCTTCTTGCAGCAATTTCCCCCAGTCAGGCAGGGGACACCAGAAGGTCAATGCTCTCAAAACACTGTTTCTGGGCTCCTGCTTCTTGCAGGGTGTATTCTTTTCTCTTTTTTTCTATACACTGTGTTTTATTTGGAGGGGCTACAGTGCTGTGAGAAGCTGCAGAGGTGAAGGTTGGGTTGGAGTGGGAACTCACTGGTTTGGTTTGCAGGGGACAGCAAGGGTCTGGCTGGAGTGAGCAATTGTAAGGAAAAAGGGGAAACTAAGCCAGTCCTTGTTCGGAACGGCACAATATTATGTGCACAAGCAGCTGTGGGTTTATCACGAAGGACAGAGCTGCCCAGTGTGGTAGATCTCTGTGGGAGCCATGCAAATGCCCTCGGCAGCAAGCAGGCAGCGCTGGGCAGGCAGGGCAGCACCAATGACTCTCTAACAGACTGGTGATGGGATGGGATTCCCCACATTTCTCTAAAAATGGGTTTGCAGGGCCTGTCAAAGGCAGGAGATGCAATCTGACAGACCCGCGGTGTGATGTGGTGCACCAAACCTCATCGTGCCTGCTACAGCTGGATAAAGGAGAACTTTGTCAAAAGCGGTTGTCATGACAAAGAAATCACCAAGGAACGTGGGAAAGATAGTATCAAGGGAAAGAGATAAATTAAGGAGATGCATTTTCAATGTTTAATGGGCTGGAAACATCCTCAGAACAAATATTGCCTGAGGGAGCTGGAGTGCAAGTCCAACGCCAGCCACGAGTGGAAATGAATTCACAGGGTAGATCCCGGCTCATCCCCAGGAAGCCGAGCACCTCAGTGCTCTGGGCTGTCGAGAGGCCCAGGCCAGGAGGAACAATAGCAAGAGCAGATTAAATGGAGAGATTAAGGTCTTGTCTATACAAGAAAAGTTGTATCAGTTTATTTAGATGGATTTGGAGTGATGTAGTTAAACTGGAGAAAACCCCAAGTGTAGGGGCACTTGAGCTCCAGCTGCAGTGCAGCACAGCCTCAGCACCTTTGAAGATCTGGGACCAGATGCCTACCTGAGTGTCTGAATGCTGCTGGAAGTGCCTTCCCCTCAGCCTTGTGAAGTGGGGCAATACCTGCAGAGGTGGGGTGAGGACAGATTCGTGGAAGACTGTGAGACACCGAGGGGCTGTGGCTGCATGTGCTGGGGGCCAGGGCCCCCGGGATGCTCCAGGACACCTCCCTGTCCTCCTATCCAGGCATGAGGATCATGGGGCAGGTGTTGAAACTTGGCATAGACACCTGTGATGGTGCATGGGGAATTTCCATGGTGAGTGCTTTTATGCTGTCTAGTCCAGGTGCTAGAGGAAAATGCCATCAGAGCAGTAGAGGATCAGGATTTTGCTGGGATGTGGTCTGAACTGACATTGCCCTGTTCAGTGAAGTTTCCTCACGTTTATGCAAGCTTTGTTTCTCATCCTGTGTGCTAATCCACTGAAGGTGATTTGGATTTTATTTTGCTTTTCGGGCTGCCTAATTAATGAGTTATCCTCTCAAAGTCTGCCAAAAAGGGCAGTAGTTTTTCCTTTAAAAATCATGCACCAGCCGTTCATCGGCAGCAGCTGAGCCCTGACATGCCATTACAGTTGTGTTATCTGAATGCAGTGTGAAAACGGGACAGCACAAGTCGCAGAGGCCTCACTGACAGCTCTGCATCACTCTGAGAAAATAAATTGTTCTTTTTCTCAACCTGTAGGGAAAAAAAAAATAAAAAGAAAAGACTATTTTTGGTGGGTTGATCCTGTCAGATGCTGCACATGCATTTTCATGTATGGTGCACCTCTACTGACAGAAATATTAAACTAATATTGATGAGAACATTGGTTGGTTGGTAAATCCCTGAGCAGCACCCAGCTGTGTGCTGTGGCCAGCACCCTCTCTACTTGCATGCACATACAGAGCTTGCATAACTCCACAGTGAAAGCAAATGCTATTATTAGTTTATAAAGCAAATTTTGTTGAATTTGGCAGACAATGTGCATGTGTAAATTCCCCCAAATTAATTAAAACGTTTAGAGAGATGGTGGAGATAGCAGCACTGCTCATCTAATAGATAGTTTTAACAGGTTCACAAATGCTTTTATGTAATTAATTAATGCTTGGCTACCTCAGGTGAAATGATCTGGGCATGCATGCTTCCTTAAATCAGAGCAAAGGTAGTGAGGCAAATTCATGGTCTGTTTTAGCAGCTTTAGCTCAAATTTGGTCTGAAGCCCATTGTGGGCTTTAATTTATCTCTGGAAGACAAAAGTGATCTGAACTGACTGTATGAGCAGAAGATAGAAAATGCATGAAATAATAAATAATGCCATAGTGCTTGCCAGCACTGAGTGCCAGAATTTTCTTCTTGCCTGGTTTAGCTCTTCTTTTGTAGATGCAGAGTGAAACCAGGCTCAGGCCCTGCCAGCTGGTCTGGTGCCAACCCTGTCACTGGTATGATGGCATTGTGGTGGCATTATGAGGCTCGAGCTGCTTAGCATTGGTCACTTCCTGCAAGAGAAAGCATGGGATGTTTTGGTGCAAGAGCCACCACCATCTGGTTGGTGAATGAGCCGCCCAAATTTAATAGGATATACCAAAAGTGCTCCTGCCAGACATGGACAGCTAATGACATTAACATGAACGTACTCAGGAGCACTGCGAGAAAGAACACGGCTATGTATAGGTGCTATGGCTCAAATACAGCTTCTCTGCCACCTGCCCAAGCTCCCGGGCTGGGGACTTTAGCTCTGGACTCAGCCCACCACCTGTTTTGTGCGTGGGGACACAGGCACATGCAAAGTGTGAAACACTGCAAGGAGACAAAGAAAGACCTCCTAGAAAAAAAACCCCACAGCTTAACCTGAAGATTTTCTGGAATTACTGTATAATTCCAGTGTGCCTGGGAATGTGGCTGAGGAAAATAACCTTTTTTTCATCAGATCCCATATATGTTGAGAGTGCTAACTGCTGATTACTGTATCATATCAGTATATATTCACTCACTTTTTGTTAAGGCTCACCATGGTGTATTGCCCTTGCTCTAATAGGTAGAAAGCTGAATTTTAGTCCTTTACTGCATTATCAGAATAATTTTTTAATAAATGACTGTTTGTTTTCCCTGCGCAAAATCAGGCAGAATTAATAACCACAGTATAAAACAACCAATCTGACCACAGATGAAGGCAAGTGGAGAACCTTCCCCTCATTTTCCTCTGCAAGGAGGGCATATCTGATCTGAGTCACCAAGAGAATCAACTTGGAGACCTACCATCCCATTTTCCTCTCTTTGCTTTTCAGAACAGCATTACGCTTTCAAAGTCTTATTCACATAAAGCGCATCCGTGTAAGCTATGCTCCTTTCAGAGAGGTACTCAGCTGACTCAGACTCACCTCTGTCCCTTCATGGAGACCAGCTGGGCCCAGCTCAGAAACAGATCCAGCTTACAATCTAGTGTCTTCCAATTCAGTGCAATCAATCTCTGGGTATAGCTCAGTCTATTTCAGTCCTCTGATGATGAGGCTGCTTCTCACTTGTTTATCTTCTGACCTTATGAGACTTGCAGCCCAGGCTGCATGTGGCCCAGCTTTAATATATACATGAAAATAAATACGTATACCTCTTTCCTGCCCCTTGAATGCCAGGGACATGACATAGCCTCATGGCCAGGATATTCTTCTCTGTGTGCAAGAAAAGAGCTCGTACTCAGGCAGCCTGGTGACACTGGAAGCCAAGTCTCGCTGGAAGTAGGCACTGTTCTAGGCACAGGGATATTTCCCAGAAGTGGAGAAAGCAAGTTAAGATGTGCTCTGGACTGATTTTAATGCTCTTGTTATGGGTAGGCTTCCGCTGAGAACACCTGCCAAATCAGAGCAATTAAAAGCTTTGGACTTCTAGTGCCTAAACCTGCCTATGTCCAACGTTTTTTGCTTCTCTGTCCAGATTAGGACCTTTTTGAGAATCCTCTTAGGAGCTTCAAAGTTACCAGGCACATTCATAATAAATGATCTCCAAGATTAAGTGCTGCTGCAGAGCAACTTCAGGTGATCTGCATTTTATTTTGAGTAGCTCATTACAAAAGTTAACAGGACCACTGCTGGGAGGCTGATGGCACTTGCCCTGGGTCGAAGTAGCTGGAACATGTCTCATTTTCATCCAGGTAGTCACCTAGGGATATCTTGTCCAACTCTGAACGGATGCTAAATGAGAAAGCCAGCAATGCTGCTTCCTGCATCACATTTGGTATTTTCTTTTCCATGACTGTGATGCCTAACAGATGAGCTCCCACCCTGGAAAAATGGCTTGCGAACTAGATATCCTGCACAGCTGTATGTGAGAGTACTTCCTATTTATTGTTTAAAGAAAATCTCTGGAGTAAATCGTGGAAGAAAAACATGGGTATAAATGTGAATTAGGTTACTCCCTTGTAAAAGACACAACGCTTCAAAGAGTGTGAAGCAAAATGCTCACATTCTTCCTTTGCTTTTGCTTTGCTTCCTTTGACCAAATCCTTTTCTACAACTACTTAAATCCTCAGAAGATTTTATCTCTGCTTGCATTGGTACAGTTCTGAAGCAACTTCACTGGCTCCAGCAAGGCTGTTCCAGATCTAGGGTTGTGCAAAAGAGAGCAGTCCAGTACCCATTCTCAGTCACTGCATTTGAGCATTGCTGTAAGACCTTGCAGATCTGTATCTGAATCAGGGCATTGTAACATTCAACACTGTTCCCTCTGTTCCCTTCTCTGATGGAAAGAGCATCCTGGCCAAATGGGATGTATGATGTAAGTCGCATTCACAACTTCAATTACTCCACAGATTTCTTGCCTGTCTCTTACCATTCTTTGTTTTGCCTCTTTCTTGATTTTCCTCATGTTCTTTTCTGTCTTTTATTCTCTCTCTATTTATTTATCCAGGTTAGCATATTTGTACATTCATAAGTATGTGCACAGATATAGGGACACTTTTTCTGGCCTGTCATGTCTTATGAGTTTATCTCATTCTAGCCAAATATGTATGCATATATTTGAATATGTAATCGTATAAACATATAAATGAATAAATACTTTCCTGACATCATTCTTGCAATGGGAACAGGATTTCTGAAATGTTCTGGCCTTGCTTGACTTGCATGTTAAAGCTTCAGTCAAGAAAGAAGAAAACACCATCTTGTGAATAAACCGAATCCAGCCTTTTATTTGTCTGAATATGCTTCTCTGTGTCCATCTGTGCTCACTGTAAAGGGATGTCATCAACAGGCACAAACTCAGCTGGTGACCTCCTCTTCTGTGGGGTCTAGCACCCATTCAGCGAGGTTTGGGTTCCTTCCCGAGGAGAATGGATCTCTGTAGCAGAGCTGAGAAATTCAGCATGATGGAGCAATTTGGAGGAACATAGGTCTGACTGTCAGGCTCAGCAATAGCATACAGTCATAGCGACCCTCCCACAGCTACAGACCAAGATTATTGATTTTTGATGGTTGGGAATCACTTGCACCACAGTTACAGTTTATATGGTAATGGCTAGGCCTGATGTGCCTGCTACTCAAACTCCACCAGTTTGGTTGCATGAGGAGGGATGCAAATTTCATCATCTTTTTATAGAAGGACTTCAGCATTAAGGTCACTTAAAGATATATATATATTCCTCAACCATGGTTTTGATCTTAAAGTTTGACAGTGAAAAAGTCACCCTGAGAACAGCCTGTGCTTCCTGAATGAGTTAAGAGGAGAGTCTGTGCTACTTCTGGATTCTCTTCTTTGTGGCATCAATTGAATTTGGCCCAAAATTATGGTAGTCTGCAATTTGTGCAGGAAGCAGATCTTTAGATTTCTTTTTCTAAAGAAATCTATGGGACTGTCATTCAGATAGCAAAATCATCCATGGGCAAGGGGGAGTCTGTACAAAAGGCTGTGTTTTAACCTTATGCGGAAAACAAAGGCAGTCCTGAACATGGGGAGGCAGCCATTTCACTCTCTTCACTGAAATCCTTCCAGAAGAGAGACAAACTGTGTCCGTGTCCTGGAGGAAGACCTTACTTTTGTTCTTTCTTGTTGTGTTTCTTCATATAAACATATCCAAGACTGAAAGTATTTGGCTGTTCTTCCTGTCTGGAAACATAACGGGAGTCATGATGATTAGGTAAGTTAGCTGTGGGGTGATGCATCTCACTGCCTTAACCACCTGGAAATTAGGTGTCTTGGCTCCATGAATTCTTCTGGCTCTATGAGCCAAGGAGGAAAAAATCGCACCTTTTCTGGGCAGTTCAGCAACTGCCTCAAGCACCTGTCTTAGGACAGGATAACTTACCCTCTGGAGGTGTTTGCCTCTCTGCTTTACCTGCAGAGGGAATGCATACAACCAGTTCAGACTGAATGTATGACTTTTAGAAGGGTGAAATTAGCTGTCCCTGTATGTCTAATTTCCTAGTCTGTGCTCCCACAGTCCTGTTGCTGTGAATGTGCTGCTTCACAACCGAATTCAGCTGCCACTGTCATCATCTCTGTGTCCAGAAGACTGCTGAAATGAAATGTCCCATCTAACAAGGACACACTTTGCAGGCAGATTTTCCATACCTCTTATTTTGCACAGACTAGTACGTCTCTCTCATTTTTTAGCATGAGTACTTTATGCAAGGAGTCTAAAAACCTATCAAACAAGGGTAAGGATCCACTCTGAGTTGTGTCCTAGCAGCTCTGTGTCAAAACATCCCCATACATAGTTTTATCAGCTGTTTCAGGGCTGTTGGTTTATATCTAACATTGTTATGCTTTGGGACAAAGATATAGTGGTGCCTCCTGGACAAGTATTTTTATGCTATTAAAAACAGAACTCCTTCTTTCCTTCCCTAAAAAACAGCTCCAGCAGAAGTCTTTTTAAAAAGTAGATAATTTGCTGTCTACTTCTGGTTAATGCTTGATTTACATTGTTGTTAGTGGGCCTTGTAAAAAAGGGCTGCTCCTATCACAACATTTCTAGATACAAAAGCAGTTCAAACCAGCCATTTGAAAATCCTCTGCTCTGTAACCCAATATTATTTAGCTATGGCTTTGATCTTGCGCCTGGAAAAAATCTTTTCCTTGAAACTCTGAAAGTTTTCACAATTCCAATAATGCATCAAAGCTGATACAGTATGTAGTTCAGACCATCTCCAGTGTTAGTTCACTTCATGAACCCAAATAAATGTATTTTCTCCCTTCTTTCAGCTTTAATTTCGTGTTTTCTTTGCAGAGATTCTGGGGAGTAGAGAGTGTTGCTGATGCCTGGGGAAGCGGGCGGGTGAGAGCACTGGGTAACCCCAGGCACAGCACAGCCAGATGCTTCCTCCCACAGGACTGCCAATGCCCTGAGCACCTCTAGACGTCTCGTGAGCACAGACTGCTGCTCCTGCCAAATTGCATGATGGTTTTGGGGATGGAGGCGAATATCCATTGAGTATTTACTTGATGCTATCAAACTCATTTGTCTCCTAACTGAAATCAGAGTCCCTAGAGGTGAAATTCAGTGCATCAATCCACTGCTCCATCTTTTGAAAGGAACATCATTAACGTGCCTTACACATGAACAAATGTGGCTTTGTTCCACGTTACTTCATTAATGCATTATTTAGGGTGATAGATTTGAAAGCCAGAAGGCACCTTCATGATGACCTAGTCTGATCTCATGAGTACCACGAACTAGTAATCTAGGCAGTAACCTGTGGTTGATCTGTATCATGTATTTTAGAAAAATCGCCAGTTTCCCATGGCAGTTTGGACTGATCTCCCTAGATGTGCTGATTTCCAGCAAGTGGTTTGCCAAAGGGAGAGCAGAGAACACAATGGAAAAGCTGATGTTTGTTGTGCAAATCTGGAAGAGGAGTTTCACCCTAGGAAGCCAGACAAGCCCAAATACAAACAAAGATGGAAACAGCACCATTCTGTAGATCTGAATTTAGATCTAACCTTTGGCTGAGGGCCTATTTCCCCTTCGAAACTGAAGTGGAAAGCAGTCTACTTAAGGAAAAGAATTCACTAGTTGAATACCATGGGTAAATTCTGAAAAAAATACAGCATTTTGGACTCCTGTGAAGAGAAAGATTTGTTATTCTGGGGGAAAATAAATATCCTGAGAAATGTTTGTAATTTTATGTTTTCCTTTTCGATTGAGAAATCTGTTCTTGGGTTTGAGTGCACAGTCAAAAAAGGCTGAACTATGGAAATGCATTTGTTTCTGTGAGCTGAAGTCCGTGAACCTGTCTATGCTTTCTTTGCTAGCTTGCTTTGTGAGCTGCTGGAAATACGGGAATTTTTTTAAGAAGACTAGGGAAGACTGAAGGAGCCAATGCCCATCCCTGGAAACATCTTCCAGGAGGTGGCTGCTCCTCAAGGCTCTTCTCTCCCCATGGGATATAACAGAAGATCTGATAACCAGCATGTCCCCCTTGGAGCTGGACAGAAGAGCACGCAGTCCACCTGGCCCCAGACCTGACCCTGCAAGCGTGCCTGGGGGAAGAAAGAGACAAACTGACTGCAACACAAGTGGGTTTTGTAAAGTTAAATGGCTGGGTTAGGGACTGAGCAGAAGCACCCCATGAACGGATGCTCTGTTTAATCTGTATTTGAGAGAAATGCAGTAATCATATAATTCAGCAAAATTCCAGGCAAGCTGTTGCTGAAATGCTGTGGAAAAGTAAGTGCTGGAACAAAAGGCAGGGGCAGTCAGGGGAGGCTGTGATGAAGTTCTGGGAAGATTATTGATGGAGGTCAAAACTACTCAGCAAAAAGGAAGGAAATCTTAGCACAAATAGGCTCAATGTGGAAACAAGGAACTTTAACACTGAGCAGGAAAAAACAGTGCACACAAGGGTAAATGAAGCATTTAGAAAAGCTAAATAAGGAAGGTCAAGTCTTTCCATGACACACATCAATTGGTACAGTGCAGCAATAAGCAAACACCTCTCAACAGGTGTGACCAGCACTGTTGGCCCTTGCATGATGGAGGAGAGGTAAAAATGGAGTGACGCGTGATGAATTAGCTCAAGTGCCAAAGGAGTCTGGAGTTCCTGGGCTAAATCTACTCAAAGAACAATTTCTTTCGGCAAGGTCTGACCTCTACCCCTGGATCTGGCTGGCATGACCAAACCACAGCCTCCCTGCTAAGCTCTCTTAGCTTCCAAACCACAGTGGCCACATCCTAACTACCTGTGAGGAACGATGTCTCCCCCACGCAAACTCCCAGCCTGTGCCTAAGAAGCTCTTGGGCAAGCTCTAGCTGGCCTGGGCCAAAATCCTGCCAGGGATCATGTTAATGATTCTGTCCAGTTACTAGTGTGGGCATAAGCGACAAAGAAATCCAGTATAAGCCCTCTGCCTGCAGCATGCTCATTTGAGGTATCACCAAAGTCGCTTCCCTTCTGTGCAATTCATGGTGTTTTCTGATCGCCCAGTGTGACTGTGTCACCTGGAAACCAGGATGAATCCATGCATCCACTCAAAACCCAGGTAGGAGAACACCAGTACATCCCCTCAGTGCTTCAAAATGGCAGAAGTGGCAAGTGCCAAAATCCTCACATAGTGTCCTTTCTGCCACTTGGTGTCTCTCTGTTTTCCAAGCTGTGACTTTCCCAAAGTGAAGGTGCGAGACAAGCTGGCTCAAGAAGGTGGCGTGGAAGGGCAGCACCATCGGGCTGGGGTTATGTTGGAGCAAACAGACTGTTGCAGTGTTTTGGCACGTGGCTCCTCACTCACATCTTCCCTGTTCTCCAAAACAGAGCCAGACAGTGTTAAAACCTCTGTGGCTGCTCCCCGCAGCAGTTCTTGAGACAGGAGCTCAAGGCTCCTGCTGTCTCCCTTCAGTGTTCAGACTTCTGCTCCACCCTACCCTGCCTTCCTCTCGGCTGTCTGGTTATGAGTGCAGCTTTCCTGGCTGCAGACCTGTCTGTGTATATGCAATCATTCACTTGTTTGTGTGCATTCATGAAAAGGCAACACAGAAACCAGCACTGGCACATGTGGCTCATGCTGGCTTTGGAGAAAAGCTGTGTGCATTTGCTTGCTTGTGTTTTTCATTATGCAGCCAAAGTTGTACTGGCGAGGCTGAGATGAGTATGGAGAGGTTTGCCTGAAGATCCTTGATGCAAGACAAGAAGGAGCAAAGCTCTAGAGAAAAAAAATGGTTTTGCAGTGCTTTTTACTAGAGTTAGTAAAGCGTTTGTTAAAATGCTGCTTTTTTGATCACAAAGTGACTCATAGGAGTGTAAGACCTACCTTTGGCCATCAAAGCTGGGAGCTGCCTAATCTCAAGTGAATGCTCAGGTGAAGAGTTAACATGGACACGTACATGGGATATCTCGTTACAAACACTCAGTGCTTTCCAAGTCTCACTCTTATGGAGCTTGCAACAATTGACCCATTGGGATGGGTGTATCTGTCCCCCATGAACTTGTCTCTCAGTCACTTAGGAACTGCAAATTTTGAAACCCTGCATTGAGCCCCACTCTGGGCTCTACAGAAGCATGTAGCGATGAATTCCACAACGCAATTAGTCAATGGCTAACAACATGCTTTTGTTTGGTCCAGACCTATTGCACAATGATTTCTCCAGCTGGCCCTTAGTTCTCACCTTATGATAATACTTGCTCAATATTTTCTCTTAATCCATCTCCTTCACAGGATCATCCTTTTAGAAATGTCACTCTGTTTTCCAGTACCATTTACCCTTTCCTCATGGCAAAGCTGTTCCATACTTGTGTTCATGTTTGTTATCTTCCTGGAAAAGCTTCACGGACCTGCACAATCTCTTCATCGCTGGTTACAATAACTGTGTGCATATCACACACCAAGGTCATATTTCAGAGAGCCATGACTCCAAGCTATGTTTTTTCCATGGTAAAGCAGAGCCTCTTGCTCTTGCATATACTTAGAGCTAATATTCCTATGTGTGCCAATTTCCATGAGTTGAAACTGAATTTTGCTGGCCAGCCTATTGCTCCGCCCCTTTACACTGCAAAGTTCTTTGGTTTTTCATCAGGAGCTTTAGGTTGACTGGCCTCAGTTCTTCCCTCTGAAAATATTATCACTGCACTGTCCTAAATACTGCATTCAAATCATCATGTGTTTGATGATTTTTCATAAAGCTCAGCCCAATGCCTGAGGAGAAACAGACTGGGACCTCTTAGTCTTGGTCCAGGGCTTGGGCAGGTGGGAGCACCCTGGTGCCGGTGGGAGCCTGTTCACCAGCCAGAGATGCTGCAGGAGGGTGACCATTCTGTTTGCTCCTCTCGCTCTGGGTAGTTGTCCATAACTGGGCATGCCTTCTAATTTGTAAGGTTTTTCTAATGTTCCTGTGTGGATAACAGTGGTGGAAAACTATAGAAAAGACCACAGGGCTGATCAAAGGTAAGGAATGGCTCCTGTCCAGGGGGTGGGATAGACTGGGAAGTGAGATGGCTGGAGGAGGATGAGATGCAAATCCATCAAATCGTGACTGCTAGGAAGAAAGCACCCAGGGGATCACTGTATCTTCCAGTAACAGAATCGGGGGATGCCAAATGAAACTCCCAGATGGCAAGGTCAGTGCAAAGGAAAGGAGGCCGTTGTGCTCCCAGGGAGGAGGTGAAGGTGTGGGACCCAGTGCTGCCAGGGGTGGTAGGTGCTCAATGTTTACACAAGCTCAAATTCATGGAAGAATTATCCATTGATAGTTATTAAATACGAAACCACAACCTCTGCTCCAGGACATCTATGAAGGGTGGAAGAACATCCTGGAGCAGCAGTATTATGAGCTTGTCCTTTTATGCTCTACCCTGGCATCTCTTTTTTGCCAGGAAGGGAAAAGATCCTGAGAGAGATGGATCCTTGATCTGGCACACATGGGCATTCTAAGGAATGCAGGTGCGTTCTTCACATGAAGACAAAAGAGGGTTTTTCCGGCATTTGGACAATTTTGGTCCCACTAATGGTACAACATCAGTGAAACAAGGTTATGGTTAAGACAACTCCATAGGACACCAGTGCTCAAATCCTTTTGCTGTTCTTGGACCAAAATGACTGCTGACTTGCCCATGTATAAGTCAGATCCAGAAAAAAGGAGCAACATTTCTGTGTGAAGGAAAGAAAGTGCAGACAGAAAAGCTAGTTGAGTTTGTCTAATATAGCCAGATGTGTTGGGTGGCCTGGGTGTTGGTGTCCGCTGTTCAATGTTCAGGCTAATCCAGCTGTATTAAGTCATTTAACTTGGCAAATCACAGAGTGTTGAGCTGTGTCAGTAATCAAATCATAGCCTTGTACTCGAAAAATGTGTGTATGAGAGGTGCAGCAACAGAGCCAGGTGCTCAGTGATGTCAGGTGGAGCAGCACTTTTTTCATAATGGAGTTTTGTTTGGAAAGAAGTGCTGGACGAGATGACATGTTTTTTGGGATTGCTGAGGTACTTCATGTGTTTGAAACCAAGTGGATACAGCATATGAAAGGATCAAGGTCACCCTTGAGATGTGGGCCACCCAGCCTGAGAGCTTGGCTCAGCCACACAAGAGTCATTTCCTCAGCCTGCCAAAGCATGAACCAGGGGTTAGCCTATGCTCGTGTATGTCATGGTGTTCATCTGATAACACTGCCTGATGATTAATCTCTGCAATTAATTGCACATTAATATAGTTCACTGCAGCATATTGAAATGGCAATGGAGATTCTCTCCTCAGCAAAACAAAGGAGTTTTATGGCTTGTAATAGAATAGGTAGAAGAAAGAACCTTATTTTAAACTTGTGTGATGCAGCATGTTGAATCCATGTGTCACTTGTGTTGTGATATACAGCCCTCTCTCTCCCCTCCCCTCTGACACTCCACAAGCAGCACTGCTTGTTACTACTCTGGCAACCATGGACATGGAGAGATTGTGGTTATCTTGGGTGGTCTTCTGCTGAAAGAAGGAAACTGAATATCTGCACCAAGCCTCCTCTGCAACCCTGGGCTCTATTTCTGTTGGGAGAGCAGTATCTTGGAGCTGCTGTGGGGTGGGATGCTGTCCTGGTTGTAGGCAGATAAGGAAGCATGCTGAGNGTTATCTTGGGTGGTCTTCTGCTGAAAGAAGGAAACTGAATATCTGCACCAAGCCTCCTCTGCAACCCTGGGCTCTATTTCTGTTGGGAGAGCAGTATCTTGGAGCTGCTGTGGGGTGGGATGCTGTCCTGGTTGTAGGCAGATAAGGAAGCATGCTGAGCTCTCCAAAGGGCTGTGAAGCTGCTCTGAGGGTGTGTGTCTCACCCCTCCCATGGCTGTCTAGGAGCTCCTCTGGGAGACTAAAGCCATGATTCAGTCATTTCTTCCTCTTGAGCTCTCACAGTGGCAGGCAGTTATGTGGAAATAGGGGTTATGTTTTAGAGAGATGTATATTGAGGAGTCCAACGTAGGTCTGGGAATTCAAGTCAGGGATAGCTTCATCTCAGAGGGACAAGTGTAGGAAGCTGCTCTCTGAACACTTATTTCTCATTTGTGAGCACTTGCTATGAGTAGCAATGAGTGGTTTACCTTCACGGTAAAAAACCCCAAACTGTTCCTCCCAGTGAAGGGCCTTCTTCCAGTTCTCATCTACTGATGTTTTGCACAACTAAAGCTGGGAACAACGGTGCATGGCCTGCCAGAAGCCAAGAGTAAGGTCACTGCGCTGAGAGCCAAGACAAAAGAAGCTCCAGGAGAGCTGGGATCCGTGGGATTGCCACTTCTCTGTGGGGAGGAAGCTGCCTTTTTGGGTGGTACACAACAATTGCCACAAGCAGCTCTGGGGAGCCTTGGCTGGGTGAGGTTATCCCAGAGGACACATGGGAAATGGGCAGCACCTCCCCCAAAGCCAGAACAGAGTGCCCTGAGCTGGCTGCTCTGCCCAAGAAAGCCTCAGATGAGCCCCAGCCACAGTGGGCTGAGACAGCTGAGCCCCAGGGCATGGCACAGCCAGAACGAGGGGCCTTCTGGTGCTTTGTAACAGTGTGCTGATGTCTGGCTGGAGACACCCTCCATTAGAGCTCGGCATATGCACAAACTACCCATGCACACACTCTGGTCTCTCCGGTCTGGAGGAGATGTATGAGGGACATCGACCTCTAACAGAGGTCACCCCTTGTATAAACTGCTGGGAAATAAACTCAAGAAAAAGTGCTTCCAAAGATCACATTTTTCATAGAAGAGGCTGGAGTGGGTGGGTTTTTCTTTCAGAATTCAGCCACCAAAAGAAAGGAAGAAGCTCTCAGCTCTTCTGGTTTAGATACTGAGTCTCTCTAGAGTATGGCATAATTAATTTAACTGTTCTGCCCCTTCTTCCCTTCTGTGAAAAACAGACAGTGAATTCTCAATGCCAGGCGACTTTATTTAGAGTGTAGATTATTTATACAGATCATAAATGCAATGTCAGGACTAACCATGACTGTGGAATGGCCTTTCTCCCAGTGTGAGCACTAGGTCTAAATAATTAATGCTTCTGAGACTTCTCTAAGCCTCCAAATTCACATGGGACCAGGCAATGCTAATTGTAGAATCATCGGCCGCTTTGCTGGACAAAGCACTGAACTCTTCTTCATCTCCTCCATCTCTAAAACTGGGATGTCTGTCGGTTTTACAGTCACGTGGTGAAGACTGATTTATTATTTAATTTGTGTAAAAAATTAAATGAGTGCTAAGTATTATTATTATCAAGCCAGACGGGTGAGTCAATGACCCCTTTCCTATCTGAGCTTGCCTTCAAGGTTTGATGTTTCTGGCGGATTACAGGAATTCAATATCTGTCATGGGTTGTATTCATAAGGGGATGCAAATAAAGCACTTTTTGTGAGCATTGTGTTGCTTCATGCCTTGTGATTACAGAATTAAAACTGCTTTGGGATGCACAGAATCTCCACAGGCTTTGCCATTCTGGGAATCACAGCAGTAGGTTCCTACAGACACATGAAGAGATGGGTGCATGGGGCAGACACATAGAGACAACAGGATGTTTGGTTCTGCTCTGCTGCAGATTTCCTGTATGTCTTTTGCAGGTCAGCAGGGAAAATCCTCACAGACCACTTGGGGAAAGCTCAAAGGTCACCCATCTGCTATGGCTGTTCAGGTAAATCCATGTGTCATTTGGGCTGTGCAGAACCGGTGACTTCTTATGTCTTGACCATGGCAGCAAACAGGGAGCTCACCTATCTTTGCCATGTAGTCACCAATTACTGTGGTAGTGTCAGGACCATTTCTGCTAATTATTTACTGAGAAGCATCATTGCTCTGATATCTACCATTAATTTTGCTGAAACTTATGGGATGTATGTCAACCCTCACGCTCTCCTGAACTGATCTCAAAGAGCAAAGTCAAGGTTTGCATTAATTACTCAACCAATCCCTGGCCTTTCCTTGTTTTCCCTTGTCCCCTGCAGCCATGTTTATTCCAGTGGAAGTGCTTACGATGGCCCAATCTTGTCCCCATTAAAAACAATGGGATCTCTGCCACTGCCTTAGAAATTAATATCCGAAAAGCCATACTGAAGAGGGAGTTTATCTGGATTAAGGTAGATTGTGACATTCAAAGCAAAATAGCATCTTTCCAGAAGGAAAATGCCCTGCATGAGCCCTTTTATCCAGAGGCAACTGGGAAAGAATGTTTAATTTAGTTTTACTGTTTGGGAGTATGACCTCACAGAAGCTTCTTCTGAGATACTGTTCAGATATTATTTCACAACCCAAAAAAGTCTTCATTTGTTAGTGAAGTAAATCTTAAGGAATTTTTTCAGTATTTCTTTTTTCGGTTGTGAGTATCTAAAATGAAGTCCTGAAGCACCTTCCTAGTTATTTAGGTAGCTAAAAAAATAAATTGCTGAATACTGACCTTTTGTAACATTCTACTGAGGTTGGGTTGCTGGTTTTGAAACTATGATTAATTATCCATTGCACCTTTTGGCTCTAAAGTACCTGTACAAATCCGACCCACAATTCCCAAGGATGAGAGGTGAGTGGAAATGGAAAGACCACGTGCAGCTTCTGTAAGAACATTTCATGTATCCTTGGTGCTGTGAGCTCTTCATTTCATCAACATAACCACATTCCATTTGGAAAAATATGAAATCAGGTGTTTCAGAACTGACTTTCTCCTCCATTTCTTTTCAAGTCTGAATGTAAGGAGTCAGTTAAGTACTAAATCCTGAGCCAACTATCAGTCCTTGTCAAGGGGATCAGCACTGGCACACGATCTTGCCTGATCCTGTTTCCTCACACTCACCTGTTCCTCGTGTTTGCTTTAACCGCTCCCTTGGCTTTGTGTCTCACTGCTGACTTGGCACCATGCCTCATCTTGCCTTTTTTCCTAGAACAGCCTCCCACTCATGCTGTCAAGTGCCCACCATCCCCCATCAAAAATACCTTTATCCCGAGAGAAGCTCCTTTGCAACCTTCCGTCAGTGTCTCGGGGTGTGATCCTTGCCTTGGTGAGATGGTATCTGCCTCGATAAACTGGTGTGTCTGTGCACTGGAGTCAGCAGAAGGTCAGCAGGGCTGATGCCTGCTGACTTTTGCTGTAAGTGCGTCTGTAATGGTTTTGCACTCCCATAGGCCTGGTGCTGACAGCCTAATTAAAAGCAGCAATTTGCCGCAGTGTTCTGGGATTTCCACTGATGTCATTGTTCTGTTATTCCTGTTTCAAAATCTGCAGAATTCTGGTGTTGTCTCTTTCCTGCTAGGAATCACCCTAAACCAGGCTGTTTCCACCATTACATAGAAGACACGTATATGTCCTACAAATGCTTTTTGCATAGTATAGTGGAGCTTTACATACATTTTTCTTGTATTGAATATGTTATTATAACCATTAGGATGAGTAATACAAAAAATAAGGGGGACAACCACCTCATTTGGTAAAAATTAATGGCAACTACTGAGGCAGTCTTAGAAGGGACCCTACAAAGACAGAAAACAATGAAGTTGGCTAGATATAGAACCTGCTATCTGCATATTGTGCTTAAACAGCAAAACTGTCTAGATACTGCTTGATAAAGTCAGTGGAAGGGAAGACCTTTTGGATCCATGGACACTTGCAGACAAGGACAGAATTGGGACAATAATCTGAAGATGTGATTTTCATCTTTATCACCTTGGTTCCTTGGTCCATTTCTAAATCTACTTCAATAGTTTTCTTTCATCCCAAAGAGATCTTTCACACAAGATAGATTTTTCCATATGTGGCGGTCTTGGATATATCCTCCTTGTCCCGGTCCATCTCTTTGGCAAGAACATGTGAATAACAAAGGCAAGAAAGATAAAGACACCAGGCAGTAAAAGAGTAAAAGAGTTGAAAAAAACATAGCTAACACCAGCATAACAGAGAAAGAAATGATGGAAACAGAGAGTAATCTGTAGATAGAAGGAAGAACAAACAGATACCAAAAACCTAGGACTTACGTAGGCAGGCAAAAGGAAGGTCTATACAAATGGGCACTTCTTTCCAAGAAGAATTTCTATTCTGGTTGTTCTCATGTTTGCAGAGAACAGCAAAGCATCCTGGCTTGCCACATAAGTTGTCCTGGGAGTCAATTTGACAACCAGTTTTAACAGGTGGCCAGAGTAAATCACAGGCCTGTCAAGCATAATGCCAGACTCGATGAGATACATGGTGTTAGGAGTTAGCAGTAAGCCTGCAAAGCATGGAAGAAAGCATGGATCAGCAAGGAGAATGGTGTCTGGACAACTGCCAAAACCCAACCAATTTCAGCCTTGTAAAATGGATTGTAACAAATGGCAGACTTCTTTGCTCTATAAATAAAAGGAGAACAAGGAAGAGGAAGTGGTTCTGCTTTGCAGTGAAAAGCAGTGGAGATGAAAGATAATATAGGTTTGGCTCCAAAACTGAATGAGTACTTCACTTGTGTTTGTCATCAGGACACCAGGGTAAAACCTGTATGCAAAGACAGCTTGTCTAATGAGAGAGTCTCTACATAAATGAAAACTACAGCAGTTGTGGTGGAAGCAAAAGCCAAGGGGTTCACTGTGTACACACCAAAGGGAGCTGACTGTATTTTTATCGCAATATTAAAGAGCTTCTAGGTGAAATTGCAGTTACAGTGAGGAGTCAGGCTACCAAATCCAGCTTGGTATGTTTTGGCTGTAAGGTTGCAGTCATAGTGCTTTGAAAGGTGGATGAAAAGCCATCTGGGAACCTTGAGCCATTAGTCTCACACTGAAGTAAACACATTCTTTTCAAAAGTGTGACTGAAAAGCTAATTAAAGCCATGTAGGTAAATGGAAATGAAAAAATGCTATAGAGATTTATTTAAAGATGAAAACTGTAGAATTAACACATTTCTAAATGATACCTTAGGAAACTGCAACAGCTCTAGTCTACTTGGACTTCAAGATACCTTAGGAAACTGCAACAGATCTAGTCTACTTGGACTTCAATAAGGTCTTTGTTACTGTACCAAATGAGATAACTACAACAGAGTGAAAAAGAACTGGTTAAAATGAGTATGGCAGATAGATATGTCCAGTGGGAAGCTGATGGGCTTGAAGGAGAAGTCCCTGTACAGAGGATGAGAATTCAGACGGGAAATACTTAATATCCTTACCAATGACTGCAGCAGGAATGGCAAAAATCCAGAGTATATTAGTAAAACACGATGATGGCCATCATAGATGCAGAAAACGACATGCCTAAGACCAAGTTTAATTTGCAAATTTGCGAATGCAGTAAAAAAGCACTTTTCCCTTTAGCCATTTCTGCAAGCTGGTTAGATATCTCTTCCATTTCTGAAGGGTCTCTCATTATTTCCAGTGAAAAAGGAACAAGTGATTCTGCAGGAGGTAAATCCACTTACTCTGTCTTGGCTATGTTGGCTTTGCCACATTACTCAGATGAAAAACAATGTAAACATTTATTTTGGCCTGAGTATGGCACTTGTAGAGTAGATCTGATGAACAGGATGATGTCAGTTTTCATTTTCTGATCTCAGCCTGGGTGTAAAGATAAGAGATAGATAAACAGCTCTTGGGCAGGTCTGTCACTCTTTGCAGCGAGATGATAAAAACCAAGGAAAGTGGAAAGAAATGGAGAAGAAAATTGCAGTCCAAACACCCCTGAGATGACTTGACTGTGGGAATGGTCACTGTGGGGTGCGTGCAAGAGGAGCTTAAGACAAGGCTGCCCTGGGGCTAGCTTGGGAGGGAGCAGCAGAGGGGGAGTAGACTTCAGAGAAGTTGTTACAACTGGCTGTGGTCCTCCTTGGCTTGTATCAAGGTGCTCAGAACCTGAGCCAGCAGCAGGTGAGCCCCGAGGCTCTCTTTGGCCGGGACCATCACTGTGCCTTCCTGTGCCATGGCCAGAGCAGCCAAACCCTAAGGCTTCATCCACAGGGACACAGAGTTCAGATTTACGTTGACTGATGGGAAGTTTCAGATTAGCTCCAGTCCAGAGAAGTCTGTACTGAATGTGTCGTAATGTTACAATCAGGGCCATTTGCAATCTCAGACCTGTTTAACACCACTGCCAATGTCAAGCAGACTTCTTTAAGGATGGGTCAAAGGAGCACAGCACAGAACACACTGCATCAATAAAAGGCACAGCCTGAAGCACGGCAGTGCCCGGGCAGAGCTCAGCCAGAATCCGGGGAGCGTGGCAAAACACAGTTGGTGCAAAGTACCCAGAGTTCAGAGGTGGACAACAAGGCCTTGCAGAGGGGGAGGCAGAGCCTCTTGGGCCACAGAGTTTGGGGAATTCAGCATTCATCATCTTCCTCTCTGCTGTGCTCAAGGAGAGGACACTTTACAAACATTTTAGAAATCCATTAGAATTGCACCAAGTACTTTTCAGGTCCTTGTCCCACCGTGCTCCCTACCTACATTATCACAGGAGCAATTTGCTCTGCTTCTTGAAGTCATCCTGAAACAATCAGGTGTTGTATTTTTTAACCTCTGCTGGCACTGTGCAGCAGATAGGCTGAGCAGCACCAGGGAGGCTGGCAAGCTGTGCACTTAGCAGCTCTATAAAGGCATGTCAAAGAATGAGTCATTGTCAAGCCTGCAAGAGACAAAAAGATTGATTACAGAAGAGCTGAGAAATAGATTTGATGATGACTCACAATATTCCACCCTTTTTGCATTCACAGGCCTGCCAGCTGATTCATAACTGCATTCTGCCTTGCTTCTCCTCCCTGTCAAGGTGATCCATCAAACAAGGGTCCATCAATTAAAATTTCAACTCAAAAGAGGAAGGTGTGTGAGGGAGCACCCATCCCTTTCTTCATTCATACCTGGTAAGCCCCTTGTTCTGCCCTTTAGCCTGCTGCAAAGCCCATAATTTTAGGGAAAGGAGGTGGTGTAGAGCCCGCACGTAGGACTCCTTGTAAACTGAAAACTGAGTGATGAAAACCATGAAAAACTGAGTGACGGAGGTAGGGATGATTCCTTGCTGAATGTGTAGTTTTATGAAGTGTGATTTACTGTGTTTCCTAACTTCACCATTATTCTGAGGTCTGGAGATTTTTGGAGGAGTTTATCCATGGTGGGTCACTGTCTGTTTGCTTCTGAAATCAGATGAGATATAAGGAATCACAAGCAGAAGGCAAAAAATCTCCAGCAGATACCATTGGTTGCAACTTGACAAGCAGTTCATAACACTTCTGAAAATCCCACTCTGTGTTTTTAATATTTTCCAGGGCACTTAGAACTCAGGATAGATATCTTTTAAGAAGGAAAAAAAAAGTCAAATTTATTTTATTTTGCAAGGCGTAGCCGTTTTGGTCTTTTGCCTACTTGCCTGAAGAGTGTCAGAAAAAAAAAGGTGAAATAGAATTATCTCAGGGAAGAGTAAATACATGTCTATAGCAAGAACCAGTCAAACACATACAGCTCTTATCTAGGGTACAGCTCTGAAATGTTAGAGGGTTTCAGGAGTGTTCACGCAAGAGGTCTCAATGACTTCACCAGTTTGCTTGGGTTTACATTTACATGTGGTGTCATCTGCTAGCACCTTTCCAGCACACCTGACTTAGCTTCCCATAGCTCAGCTGGGTTCTCACTGCCAAATACATCATCACCAGTAACATGATTGGGGGTGTCTGTCTATGAGAGGTCTGCTTTTCTTGGACACTACAACTGTACAATCAGCTTTCCTGCACCCTGCTCCCCTGAAGAGGCATCATGGACTGCATCCTGGCAGGAAACGGTGCTCTGGCCAGTTATTCACCGAAGACCTGCTCATGTTGTTGCAAACAGAACTTTTAGCAGAGTTGGTGCTGTGTCAAAACTCAGTGACAAGAGAATGGTCATTGCTGTCCCGAGGCATACTTGGAGTATGAAGTCCTTTGACCAGGTCAAAATCTCCACCTGGTCCATTTGCCAATCCCAGTGTGGAGCGAAGGGGCACTCACTGACCCTGCACACAGGAAGAAATTTCATCCTGTATTTCAACTTTTATTACTTAATACCTCAATTGTACTTAATGATGTGTTTTATTTTATAAGCCATTTTAGTCCATGACTGTTCTCCTGGGTGGATTAATCTCTTATTAGTGCATCATGTTTGAAAGGCTTTTGTTTTCCCCCGTTAAACGGTTTAATGGTTTCGGCGAGACACTGCTGGGTGTGTGCTGTGCCGTCTGCCTGCGCACGGCGCGGGTGCAGCCAGGAGCCTGCACGCACCCCGGGTGCCTGGGGGCCAGCTGGGGCTCCTTTCCTGCCAGCAAAGGGACCCCATGCCACTGCATAACCTGCACTGTGTAGGACCCAGCAGCAAGGCTACGGACCTACAGGAGAGGCTGGGGGAGCTGGGGTCATTCAGTTTGGAGGAAAGAAGGCTCGGGGGGACCTTATCACACTCCACAATTACCTGAAAGGAGGTTGTAGCCAGGTGATGGTCAGACTTCTTTCACAGGTAGCAAGTGTAAGACAAGAGGAAATGGCCTCAAGTTGCACGAGGGGAGGTTAAATTGGATATTGAGAAAAATTTCTTCACGGAAAGGGTGGCCAAGCTTTAGAACTGGCTACCCAGGGAAGTGGTGGAATCACCATGCCTGCAGGGATTATTTAAAAGTTGCACAGATGTAGTCCCTGGGGACACGGTTTAGTGGTGGACCTGGCAGTGTGATGTTAATGGTTGGACTTGATGATCTGTCTTTTCCAACCTTAATTGGAAATCAGATCAAACCTGATTCTATCACTCTATGCACTTGTTCCTACTACTTCTCGTCACTGCCAGAGTGTCCTGCCTCTGTGAATCCTGTCTGTTCACAGCCAGGGATGCCAGCCTAGGGTGGGGTAGCGTGTTCTGCATGTAGGGAAAAAGCTTAGTTCCCCCACAGCCCTGAGCAGAATTGGGCACAAAGGGAGAGCAAGGATCCTGTGCATGCTAAGGTAGCATAAAATCAGGCCATGGCCAAAGTGGGAGGCAAATCCAGGCTCCAGAAGTGATCCCACCTCATACATGCAAATAAATACATAAATTAATATTAAAAATATATTTATAGACTGTGGTAAGTAAAACAAGTGAATTATCCCTGCTCAAGTCATACACAGAAGCAGGATTAAGAAGTGGTAGGATTTCAACTCACTGACTGTGTTTGCCTTTACCTACAGATACCTGTGTATGAAGATATATCATATTTGTGGGGGTTTTTTTTCCATGGAATATGAAAAATAAGTATGAAGAGATGTCTAATTTACACAGTTAGGAGTCAATATAATAGAAACACTGTGATTACTTAACCTACCATGAGATCAGCTTTGCCTTTGGTCTTTTCGGAGAATTATAAGGCTGGAGGAACCCCAGAAGATCACCTAGTCCCTTTTCATTGATCCTGCCCAGCAGAATGATTTGTTGGGGCTGACAACGTGCATGCATAGAAACTTCTTTTCTTATCCACCTAAATAATAACACTATGAATGAAATCTTACAGTGAATACAATTTAATATTCACTTTAAGCACATATGTGAATAGAAGAGGGTGAAACCAGCCATCTGCCAAGGGATAATTCATATATCTGCAAACATGAGAGTCCACAAAAGTGCTGACAGGCACAGAACACGGTGCAGCAGCATGAGCTCATTTCAAGACAGGCATTTCCCTTTGGTGAGTGCATAGCTCACAACGGTAGGTGATATTTGAGATGGGCACAGCCCTCCAAGCAATACCACACAGAACCAGATCCTAATCTCCCCTGCACTTTAAGGGCCCTGATCCTGCAGATGTTTCAGTGGGAAACAGAATTCCCCAATGACAAGGTCCCTGCACCGTGGGGCGTGCAATGTATAGCCCAAATTTGGCACCTGGCTTTGTGCATGTGTACAGCCCTGCTCTGGGGAGATCCCCTGGCTGTGGGAAGGGACTTGCACAGATGCAGGACCTTCCCTGCACTTCTGGCTGCCAGACCAAGAGGGATTTAGATCTCCTATAAAACAAAGGTGTCAGACAGCAGTCAGGAGGAGGTGGAAAGAAGGTAGTACTGATGTCCATCCAGAGATCCAACTCAGACAGCCCCACCGGTGTGTGCTTACTCTGGCTCCTCTGAAGAACCAGCTTTGATTAATTTGACTCTGTCAGCAGACTGGGCAGCAAGGAGGGTTTCAAAGATTGATGAAGTCATCATGAAGGTGAACTTCTCCAGTGTCTCTTAGGCTCAGATCTCAGGCCCCAGTGCAAACCAGCATGCAGAAGAGCACTGAAGGACTATAGCTTGCAAGACTTGAACTCAAGGTTAAATTTGAACATGTGATGAAGTCCTTTTCTGCACCGAGACTATGGCCCTATAGCTGGTGTCCATATACCAGGGCAGGATGGATCTCAGTGAAAGCCTTCACATCCAAAAAAGAGCAACAAAGCTGGTGAAGGGTCTAGAAAACAAGTCCTGTGGGGAGCAGCTGAGAGAGTTGGGGTTGTTTGTTCTGGAGGAGACTCAGGGGGGACCTTACTGCTCTCTACAACTACCTGAAAGGAGTTTGGTGAGGTGGGGATTGGTCTCTTCTGCCATATCTCAAGGGAAAGGATGACAGGAAATGGCCTTAAATCATGCCTGGAGAGGTTCAGATTAGATGTTAGGAAATTTTTTTTCACCGAAATAGGGGTCAGGCATTGGAATAAGTTGCCCAGGGCGGTGTTGGAGTCATCATCTCTGGAAGTGTTCAAGTGGTGTTTGGATTTGGCACTTGGGGTTGTGGTTTAAGGATGATTATGGTGGTGCTGGGCTTACGGTACTAGATGATCTAGAAGGTTTCTTCCAACCATGGTGATTCTGTGATTCTGAGGTGGAAATCATGGGGGGATGTCAGTAGGCTACTACTTTTATAGTCACTGACATCAGTAGTGCTCACGTGAGCTGCACTGAAATGATTTACCAGCTACTGATATCATACCAAAAGGTCTTGGGGACACAATAAGACTGAAAGATGAAATGATAGATTTATTAGATAATTTCTAGAAATGGAGGATTAATTTGTTCATGGCAGATATTACACTCTGATCTTCAAACAGATAGAAAAAATGAAAGATTGCTTCAACCAGCTACCTTGTTTCCTTCAAAGAAAGGTTTCTTTCTTTCTTTCAATCCCTGTGGATAACCTTAGAGACATTTATGGTGGCTCATCTGAAAAGGCAGAAAGCAGCAGTGCTGGAGCACAACGGAGTCATGACTTTAACTAGGACAGCATTTCCCAGAGTAGCTTTGCAGCCAGAAATGTTGTAACGTGGAACAGCACCCGCAGACCCAAACCTCCCTCCAGCAGCCTCATGGTGGCTCACACTCATGCCCAGGATTCCTGCAGCTCTGGGGATGAGCGACTGCAAGGGCATTTTTACCAGCTGAGAGGCTAGCCCAGCAGGAAGAAGACTTTGGGAAGAAGCAAAACTGCCAATATCCTTTTGTCTCTCCTTTTCCCACAAACCCTCTCATGAGCAGCTGAGCACTGAGAGGTGAGTTAGGGGAGGGACAAATGTTTTACCCGAGTCACACCTGAGAATTGCAGTTGCCTTCTTGTAGCCCCATTGTAGCTCATCTGCAGGCCATCCCTTGAGGCAGAAATGTCCCCAAAAGGTGGGAAAGATGCCACAATTATCTCAGGAAGGGGGACAGGTCTGGGCTTTGGCATATTATTGCCCATGCAGTTGGCATAGTCTCTGGAGTGGTTTTGGCAGAGACTCAAGTAATGTCCCAAACAGTGGCCAGGGCCAGCCCAGGGGATAGTATGTGTCAAGGGCTACCAACAGCAGATCTCTCAACGTCAACCTGACCATCTGATTCAGAGACTTGAGTTGTTTTGCCCTCTATAGGCCTCAGGGCCAAAACACCCACAGCCCAATTTGTTTGCCAGTGCAGGTGTTGCTGATGCTTCTGCAGAGGAAACGTTCCTTCCTTGGTGCTCCCCCTACCCTCGTTCTTCACTGTCTGGTTCCATGAGTGGAGAAGTTTTAGTATGGTTTTCAGAATGTCTGGTGGTGAAGGGCTTGTTTGCCAAACCTTTGGAATGTTTCATTCCATAGAGCAGTGGGCAGCCTCTTTCCAAGTCTTGCTATGGCTGGAGGTGGGCCAGATACAAATCCAAGCATAGATTAAGTTAAGGCTAGGATGCAGTGATTAAGCCAGGGGTTAAATCAAAATTTTTGTCATAGATTTGAGGACAATGAGTTTTATGAGAGCTTTTCTTGCAAAATTGCAAAATTTAACCTCAAAATTCTTTCTGATACAGTGAAATACCAAAGATCAGTGAGTATTACTGAGCCTGTTATATGAATATTAAATTTCATATTTAGTTCATCCAGTGGTCTCCCTCTGTCTTCTGTTTCCTGGAAACTTTTGCCAAATTGTCTTGGGGAAAGAGGATGTTTATTCCATTTTATTATTAAATGAGGATGTGTCATATCCACATTTTGTAGAGCCTTTTCTCCAGCCACAGAATCGGTGGCCATGTACAACATTCAGCCTCATCAGTGGAGTCAATTGCAATGAATCTCAAGATTTGGTTACATCATGGTTCACTTTACCACTTAAATCAGCCTGGCTAAGCTTGCTCTGAAAAATGAAGGAGTGAAGATAGCCAATAAAAACTCTTAGAAAAGGAATGAAAAGTGAAACCATATTATTAGTAGCCATGAACCAATAATAGAATCACAGAATGGTTTGGGTTGGAAGAGACCTTTAAAGGTCATCTACACCAATCCCTTTGCAATCAGTGGGGAGATTAACTAGATCAGGTTACTCAGAGCCCCATCCAACCTGACATTGGATGTTTCCAGGGACGGGACACCTACCACCTCTCTGGGAAACCTGTGCCAGGGTTTTACCATGTGTAATCCACAGACTCACTTCTTGTGCTCTCATAAGGAGCTGTAGAGGTACTGGCCACAGGGGCAAAAAGGGGTTTGATGACCTCAGGGTGAGAGGTCCATAGACGGATGCTAAAATGGCTAAATGGGGTTGCAAGCCTGAATGTGGCACTTGACCAGGAAGGTGACCATGCTCATATGCTCTCCTTAAACAGCATCTCCTGCTGCTGTCCTCAGACCCTGGCTACTGCCTGTGTGGATCACTGGTCTGACACTTCAGGTCCTTTCTAAAGCCCTTTTACCCCTTCTGTCAGTGTCTGCTTGGTGTGCCCATGGGAAGGAGACAGACACAAGGCAAAGCAGAGACCAGGCTGATCCTGGGAGACCTCTCACCCACTCAAAGGGAGATGGCAAAATATCACACCTGGAGTCAAGAATGAGCATCCCATACAGCTGAGCACAGTTCTCATGCCCAGCTCCTGCAGGAAGGTCAGCTTCAGGAAGGTCAGCATTCTTACCAGTGGAATAACAGTGCCATCCACAGAGATCAACAATTCCATTTTCAAATACCTGATTCTAAAATAGCTTAACTTGTGTATTTTCTCTAAAGCCTGAAAAAGTTCCCTATGCATTCAATTCAGCAGTTTTGATTTTAGCAGGATTTGCAAGAGGTGTCTGCTAATGCTTTTTCTTCTTTTTTTTTTTCTGCATAAAATGCATAGGAAAAGAAGTAAGCCAAATGATCACTGCCAAATACCACAACTAAGCATACTTTGACAATCATACATGTCATTATCTTTATTATGGCGGCATTTCATGTGGATTATAAAATGTCATAGAAACGTCATTGCTCCCTCTGTCCAAAGATATATAACAATAATAATAATCCCTTACAAGTTTAATTTTTTCATCTGTGGATGTCAGAAGCTCTTTAAAAAGGTCATCATCATTATCCTCCCTTTATGGCAGGGAAAAAAAGACAAAGGCCAAGCTGTTACTTCTAGCTTTAGGCGTCTAGGATCCTTCTGCTGTCAGTGAAGGAAGACAGCAAGACAGGCATATGCAAGGAGATCTGACTCCCTTTTTGGAAGGGAAAAGTCCTCTCTGTGACTCCCTCCTACCCAGGAGTCACCTGGTGCCTTGCTGTTAGAAAACTAGAGTCTGGGGGATGAATTAGAGCCTGACCATCTGTGCCTGGTTTCTACTCATTCAACAACAGAGAATGAAACAGAGCCCAGCTCCTGATTCCCACCCTCATTCTGTGTTCCCTCTCTTCCTTTCTGAAATAATGGCAACGGTGTGCTTCCAGCATTACCCTTGCTGCCAGGCTAGCACAATATGCTGCTTTTGGCTGGGGTAGAGTTAATTTTCTTTGCAGTGGCTGGTATGGGGCTGTGTTTTGGATTTGTGCTGAACACAGGGGTGATAATAAAGAGATGTTTTTGGTTTTGCTGAGCAGAGCTTACACAGAGGCAAGGCTTTTTCTGCTTTTAATACTGCCACGCTGGCAAGGAGACTGGGGATGCATGAGAAGTTAGTCAGAAAGACAGCCAGGACAGGTGACCCAAACTGACCAAAGGGACATTCCATACCATAGGACATCATGGTCAGTATATAAAGTGGGGGAAGAAGGATGAAAGGGGAGATCTTTGAAGTGATGGTGTTTGTCTTCCCAAGTCACTGTCATGTGTGATGGGGCCCTGCTCTCCTGGAGATGGCTGAACACCTACCTGACCTTGGGAAGTGGTGATTTAATTCCTTGTCGCTTTGCTTGCATGCATAGCTTTTGCTTTTCCTACTTAATTGCCTTCATCTCAACCCAGGAGTTTTCCAGCTTTTACCTTTCTGATTCCCTCCCCAATCCTGCTGATGGGGGAGTGAGCAAGGAGCTGTGTGGGGCTTGGCTGCTGCTGGGGGTTAAACCATGACACATAGGTCCTTGTATAGACAAGATTTAATGCTGGGTTTGTGGTAGAGCAATATTTGTCTGCCCATGCCTGATGGTATAGTAGATAAATTACTGAAAGAAACATGCACTCAACATACTTTGCAGCCCTGCTTTCCTAAACATCCGAACTGTGTGAAGTGCTTTATCTGAGAAACCTGACCTTCCCACTGCTGTGTTACCACTGGCCATGACTCTGCGGGGGAAGTAAGGTGGATGCAGAGCTAACCAGCATGCTCCTGTTGCAGGTCCGCAGCAGCCAGAGTCATGACAAGAAATTCACCCAGCTGACAGCCTGCTCTGCTTCCACCAAGGACACTGCAAATCAGCTGCGGGTCATGAATCATCATGAAGTGCGACTGTCTTTGGCCATGGAAATGTCCTTGAATTAATGTCTTCCATTGTGAAAGTAATCCTAACATCACCCCAGTTTCCCTAATTACCTTTTTTTCTTTCACAGTGGAGGGTGTCAGCACTATTACCATTGATTTCCCTCACAGCACAGGCTGATCAGGTGGTTTTCCCTGTGTGTTTCTGATACGGTTTTCCTTCCTGGGCCTTCATTACACTGTAATTCTCCTGATAAAATCTATCACAAGTATCTTTTAAATACTGCAACTTCCACACAGGAAATGTTTAAGAAACATGATACTTATAATAGAGAAAATAGTGCAGTTATTCATATAATTCCACACACACATACTAGCATGAAGTGTCAATGTGTTAATACAAATGTTAATGTAAGCAAGGGTAAAACGCACATGAAGGATTCTCACAACCCACCTGCAGAGAGATGCTGTGCATTGAAGCTGCTGTGCATTTATGCACACTGAAAGGCCACCAACCTAAAAAGGTGCCCTCAAAGTTGGGACTTACGTTGTGGAACCCACTTGCCTTGTAGCCAGCAATCCTGTGTGCCTGGTTTCTGGGCTGGGTAACCCTATATAAGATATGTAAATTCACTGGGCACATCCATGCTTGGTCTGACAGCTGTCTGGATGTCCATATCCAGTTTGGAGAGCTCTCATTTTTCGATAGTCCTAAGAGTCCATCTGTGCAGGGGACCTGAAGCCAAGATGAGTTAATTTTGGAGACTCCTCAGAAGTCAGATGGGTAGTGACAGCACAGTGTTCCCCTCCTGCACACCAGCCAAGTGGAGCAGAAGTTGTGAAGGAGGACTTTGACGCTGTGCCATGAGAGATCTCTGCTATCGCTATCTCACCTGGGAACAGGTGCTAAATAAGGTTGAGTTACTGTGCAACCAAACGTGAGAGCAGGGAAAGCAGGAAGGAGAAAGCCTGACTTTGGCCTTGTGATCAGGGCAGTCATCTGATAGTTTGGGGACAGGGAAAACCAAACCTCTAACGAAATACTCTAACACAGCTCAGCCTACTTTGAGCAGGAGGTTGTATCGGGAAGAAAACTCTCAAAATGCTCTCAGGTTAAAGAAAAAGTTGAAGGTAAATCCAAGGCTTTACTATACCACAGTAATCAGTTTAATTTGTTGTCACCCATGGAAATACTCAAGAAAATAACACCAACTAGATAACTGTAGTATGGTTTACCTGTACAGAACAAGCTGCTTATACTGATCAATTCTCTCATACTTCTTGCTTCAGTGTGTTAGTTCTCATGGACTAAAACTCAAGGCATTTCTCCTCCTGTGCCACTCTGTGTCTGAGGCTGTATTCAGAGCACTTGTTAACAACAGCATGCAGTGAAGGCCACTGCCCCGGGCCAGATGTGTGCAGCTCTGCAGGGGACTGCAATACTGACCAGAAGGACTATTAGAGAATAACCCACATGTCTCATTTTTATTCTGTTTTTTTCCACTCCATGCCCTTTTGTACGAAATAGCACATGCATATAAAAAATTAAGCAACTGTTGGAGGCTATTTAAAAGTTACTAAGAGTCAATATTTAGATTATCTTCTCATCCTGTTGAAACCCAAAAGGTTGTCTGAAGAGCAAGATGCAATTTGACATGGGTAAGAGCAGAGTACTCAAGGTCTCCATTCCTCAGAATACAAAATACTTTGGTCTCGTAGTGAAGTGCAGTTCTGCTCTCTCTTGATAACAGCATTGTAACAAGGCTGATAACAACAGGCCATGTGCTGTACCTGTTGCACAGCTACAAATGCAATGAAAACAAAGGCCAAATGTTACCTACCTACGCGAGCACAAGGTCATTTGATCACAGTTAGTAGAAGAAAACATGCCAAGAATTTGGCTAAATGTGTGGCCTGATAACAGCCAAGTCCTGGCATTGGACTATGAACTGCAGCAAAGCAAACATCACTGGTCTATTGTGTTTAGTCATAAATAATTCTTATCTCTGCACCTCCGGAGCTCTTTTCGATATCAATTGGTTGATCTGTGCAATCTTCCAGTGGTGAAAGGGAGGCAGTGCTGCTCCGGGGCGCCCCAGGCCGACCCTGGCCAGGCGCCCGGGCTCTGCTCTGGCAGCAGACACTGCTGCTGGCTTTGCTGAGGGCTGCCTGCGTGGCCCCTGCGGTGTTCCAGGTCTGCTTGGGCCACGGGACCCACCTGCCTGCAAAAGGCTGACTGTACTTTCTTTTCCACCTCTCTTCTCCCTTCTTTGATGGCTTTTGCAAAGAGGATTCTTCCTCTTGTCTATGTCCAAAGGACTATACTAGGAGCAGAGTCTGTTTTACTCCCCATTTTGAGTAAAATCCCATTTTTAATAAAAGATTACTACTGGATCTCCCTGATGGTTCTATATCAAATGTTTTCAACATTACAGGTACTATCTGCTGTACATTCCAGCCGCATACTCTTGAAAAATGCTCCAACAACCAGCTCATCACAGATTTTACAAAACCTTTCTGAGTTATTTTCAGACTTTGCTTTCTTTTTCTTAAGCGCAGCTTAAGAAGAAGAGTCACCAAAACACAGCACCTGCTGAGCCAGGCGGTTGTGCACGGCGGGCCAGCAGGCGGGATCCCAGCCGAGGGCTGCAGCATGGCGTGGGTACGAGTGAGTGGCATGGAGCGTGAGTCATTCCCGCACGCCCGGAGGCAAGGAGAAAGGTGTAGCCGGGAAGCAGCACAAGGCACGGTGCTGCACCGATTGCCTCCGCGGGGACGAGGTGCTGAGTGGAGCTCCAGAGCAAGCGTGGGGCACCCCGGCTGCGGAAGCATCCCTGGAGGCTGTACCACCCTACAAACACCTGAGTCATAATCCCCTGTCCTCCTCCTTCCTCCTGGGAGTGGCAGCAATTTGCTATCCGTGTAAGCCTGCCAGAGCAAACCCCAATCGGAGGCCAAGGGACAAGCCTCCACCCTATTGTCCACCTACACCTCACCCTCCTATTTTGGAAGGAAGGGAACAGGAAAGGCTTTGGCTCTCTCCTCCACACCTGGGCCCCAGGTCTGAGCAGCTCTGAGTCGTCAGAGGTGTTTTTTCCCGGGATGGTTTACTTCCTTCTGTTTAGGTCATTTGAGACTTTTTTTGCGTGCAGAGGAAGAATTTGTTCTTGCTCTCCATCCATGTGTGGGCATGCTGCCAGACACTGGCTCTCAAGCTGGTTTTGGCATCTTCTCCTTAAAGGTAATATTCCATCTACAACACCAGACCATGGCTGAGTCTGCTCATCCAGCCTTTTCCCAAAGGTTTTACAGAATAAATCTCCAAAGGAGGTTTGTGGTTCCCAGTGATTTCCTCTTCATAGCTGGGGATGAGTGAAGCTCCTGGTAAAGGATTCTTCCATTTAAAAAAAGCAGGTCACCTCCCAAACTCATCTAGTTCACCAGTTTCATAAATAATAGAGTGGATAATGAAAATAATTTATCACCTTGGAATCTCAATTCCAGCAAGTTATGGAGAAGCATGTGTCTGTCCCAAATTCTGCGTTTCCCTCCTCTCTGGACTAATGGAGTATGTGCATTAGTTCATTCAGAGATGTCTTTCTGGTTTCCCCATTTAACCTACTTATCTTAAACTATCTTATCCTATTTGCCCCACAATTTCTAAAAAGATCCTACCCCAGGACAAGATCATTCTTGTGAAATTTTTGTGTGTATTGGTTTAGTTTTGGCAAAGTTAGGAGGTAGTTAAAATGAGACTTATAATGGAAAGCTAGCTGCTAGCGACTCTCCATAATACATGTCTACCTTGCAGGAGAGTTGTGAGGATTAATTAATTTGTGTTTGTTAAGCACTTTGAGATCTTAAGATTAAAGGTTCTATAGAAATGCAAATTGTTATTACAATGATAAATTCTTTATATGAGCTCATATGTTTTGCCTTAGAGGCACAGTCTCACCCTGAGTTGCGTAGTTATACACGTAAATCTTCAAACATTATGATGAAAATGTACCTCTGAAGGCCTGATCCTTCCTACTGCTCTACCACTTTGTGCATAGAGCTGCCCTTGATTTCAGGCAGGTGCCATCCATGGGACAATTGCAGGATTCAATTTGTTTAGGAAAAGAGAAGACCATTGTGTGCCCCCAGGCTTCACACTGAGACACATAACTTTCTGTCTCACTCCATAAAACCACTACTGCTGTCAGCAGTTATTCCATCTTATTAATGAAAGGACAGAACAGATGACAAAATCTGGATCTGAATTTTGACCCTTCCAAAACTCAGGTTTTCAGAGGTTTATTTAACCTTTTAGAGAATAAGGGAGGTAAAAGCCCACAAATGGCTATAGGATTGAATGTCATTCCTGACACACAAGATGTGCCTGTTTGGCCCTTCTCCCTGTACACGTTGGCAAGCAAAGGTTTTCAGGCACAAGTTGCCAAAGGACAATCCCTTGCAGCTGCACAAGCTTGGCAGACCCATGACCCCCTCCCAAGGACAGCTCTCTGCTTTTCTTTCCCCCTTGCGCAGGCTTGGAGCACCACGCTGCCCATCCCCTGCCTGCAAGGGCGTTTGACCATCCTGGTCAATGTCCTTGTCTGAAGCACTGGTCCAACACAGGGGCTGTGCAACAGACAGGAAGCAGGTTCCTGGGAGAAGTGGTCACCCATTTTCCATCACAACATGCCTCTGTGCCTTCCTTGCACATCTCTGACATGCAGACACCTCAACTCACACCACTAAAGTACCAAGTCAGAAAAATGTCATGCGGTTTGTTTGCATCACCCATGGGCTTATCTGAATGCAGAACACAGTGCCAGAAATACTAGCTGTAAAAGAAGTCTCCTGCCCAACCTCACACCCAAAGTAGGACTATCAGCAGGCAGCAGATCAGGTCAGCCATGGCTTTTTCTCTCTTAAACTTGAAAACCTCCAAGGATGGCCACTCCACCTCTGTCTCAGGGTTGCACTACTCTCCTGGACAAGAAGTTTCTCCTGATATTCAACCAGAACTGCCAATGGCACAACTCATGGTCGTTGCTCCTCCCTATAATGTCTGACAATGCTGAGAATTTTGCACCATCTTTGTAGCTACCCTTCAGATAATCACCTCTTAAACCGCTCTTCACCAGATTAGAGTAATCCGAAATTAAACTCCAGTCATAATCCAAAATGTGAGGCTTTCAATATGAGGTGTTGCTGCTTGGCTGTTTGCAGTGGGTAGTATGTAGGTAAGATTACAACTCCTTCATTCCCTGAATATCAACTAAAAGTAAGGAACTCTACTGCTTCAAAGTCTTGTACCATTTGTTGTGCAGTCTCAAAAGACTTCTGTTGAAAGCCTTTCCAGGAGTGGAAAGTATGGTACAGAAATGTATTATTCCCTTCCTCTGACATGAAAACCTTCAGAAGTTCCCAGTCTGGGAAGCTGTCTGCTACATTATATATACCTAGAATTATCACAGAAGGGAATGAATACTTGTTATATTTAACATATCCAGAATTTATAATCTCCTAAATTTTACACTTTTCTCTTTTTCTTCTCCAAATATTCTGAGCCCTGTCACAGGTTTGATGCACTATTCAATATATTCACTTCTACCATTCTCATCATCAATTCCTCCTATCAAAGGTGATAACCAAAGACTAATATTACCACAAACCCCAGGAGACTATGCTGACTTCTGATGGGCTTCTTAAATTTTCCACTGCCCTAAGAGAAAAAGATGTCCTACATGTTATTGACACTCATCTATCTGAAGACAGCAAAAGTCGGAGGAAGGCTGTGGGGAAAACCAAGACACTAATCTTTCCAGCTGTCCTTACTTTTACTGCAAATCATTAGTGTGTACTCAGAGCTCTGCACTGGGACATACATTATGCAGAAGACAAACCTTTGTGAGCAAATGTCAGTATAAGCAACATGCACACATGAAGTCCAACAGGGCTGGGCTCTGCTCACCAATACATGCCACAGGCCACCATTATTCCCTGTCCCTTCGCACCATGCAGTGAATTCCCCACCAGAAACTGTGAATTTGCTGGAGCAGTCTGTACTCTCACTGTTTGCACCTTAAGATCTGATCCATGGGAGAGGTCTTCGGATTTAAATCTGCAAAATCTTAATTTCTGCAAATTGTGGCATATTCAGGTCCTGCTGCTGCTCTCATCAGACAGCATTCTCCTTTCTGAGTGGCCATTGCAGTATGTGCCAGAGAAGACACATACAGGGGTCAGATCCAGCACTGACACCACCAGTGGTCATCATCTGATTGTGATACTCGATGGGCATACAAGCCCCAAGTGCTTCCTCACTCAAAACTGGTGAAACTTTCAGGCTGTTTCTGCAGAAAATCAAGGTCTTTACCAGGGTGGGCTCAGAAGCTGGCTGTGAATTTTGTGTGACAGCAATGTCCCGTGGCCCCAGCAATGGCTTCAGCATGGCAGAAGACAGTCCTTTACATGAGGGAGAGATGCAGTGTGTGGGCTGAGCACCACAGAGCTGTGCCAGCAGGGCTGCTGTGCCATTGCCTTCCCACTTGCTGGCTGCACACACAGAACCTGCCTGTCACTTCCATGGCTCCCTTTCCATCGATCCCACCGAACAGGCTGATCTCTGCTTTTCAAGCTAACATTCAACAGCTTGCAAGAGCTCTTCTCTTTCTTCCTGACTCTCAGAGAATTTTGACATTGTCTTTGTTGAGAGCAAGATGAGGAGTCTATTAAAATACAAAGTGTTAAAACTCTGCTATACCATCATATATTGCCAACAGAATCCATGTATTAACTATAACAATGCTAGAGTCAAATCTCATTATTTGGCTCACTTCTGGTGGGGGCTGAGCTCTTACAGAGGATAGTGATACTCAAACACCTTGAAGTATCAAGTATATTTAACAACATGCATATGAGAGCACCGACTTTTAAAATTTATTTTTCATATGTATCTATCTCAAATCTGTAACTGTGAAGGATTAGACAAGGCTCAGACACAAAACTGGTGCTGTAATGTCAGAGTTATGTGCTTCACCTAATGGCATGTGAGGTTCTGATCTAATTTTTAACCACACTGGGCTACAAAGCCCAAAAAAGGCAAGTCAGAAAACAGATCCAGAAGAATTTCTGGAGTTGAGCTGCAAAGCAAAGCTTTCCAGTCACTTCACAAGAATTTTGGTTACTCTATCTCTTTTTAGTTGAGCCACAGCAAGGAGTTATTTTAGTTTGTTGCTCTGACTCAAAAGGATGCAACATCACATTTGTAGCAGAGTGGCAAGAAACTGTATTCAAATGCCTAGAAAATGTGTAATGAAAGACAACAAAAATATATCTTGGAAATATTGTTTTCTCTAATGGTCTTTGCTGGATGACAGGGACAATTTGTAGGTTTTCTTTTCTCTGTGCAATGGTCAATGAACTGAAAGGGAACAAAGAGCTGCTGCCCCAAGAGAGCTGGAGGTAGCCCCATGAGATTCCTCCACACATATATCCTGCATCCCACAGCCCACACAGTACCTCCACCTCATACGGGCCCACAGCTCAGCACACCTCTATCTGGAATTTACTCTCTGCAATCCTTGGTAAGTCACTGAATCTTCCTCTGAGTCACTTTTTCATCCACAAAGTGGAGGTTCTATTTACCAGCCTCTATGAGCTGTCACAGGGCTTAATTTCTTAAGAAGTGCAAAGACCCTGGATAGACTCAGAGGGAAGGAAAGCAGTTGAGAAACGCCAGGCATTACCTTGAGGTTTCCTCCAGCTGCTGTGGTGGTGCTCGCCCACCTCGTCTCTCTCCCATTGGGCAGCTCTCCCCACCTGGCCAAAGCTCAAGGAACCTGGGGCTTGGCTCCAGCTCCTCCCAAATTCAGGGGTCCGTAAGAGCCAGGACACCCATCGTTCAGCAGGGTGAGGGACCACCAGGCTGCTGCTGCTGTACTGCAAGATGTAGGAGACACTGACAGCTACGGGGAAGGCAGACAGTCCTCCCCATCCCCTGTCCCTCTACAGCAGCAAGGGCCCTGCATGGAGAGAAAGTGAGGGGAAACATCAGGCAGATATGGCCACAGTCTCCTACCAACAAATGCTTTTCCAGTGCCCTCTTCTGGAAAACATTTTTGGCCCAAGCAACAGCTTCATATAAGGTAGTCTGAGACTGGTGGTGACTTGCCAAGAGCTGCAGGAGCATCCCCCAGCTCTTCACACCCAGGATCTGCTCTGCTTCTGTGACTGGTGGACCTGTCCAGCTGCTCATGCCCTTCAGAGCAGCTTGGCCAGACCCTCAGGGCACTAGCCAGGAAACAGGAAGCAAAGGACGTGCCTCCTTTTTTGTACCTGATGCGCCTGAAAGCTGCCCCTGACTGTCCTCTGGCATGGGGACCCAGGGGTCCTGAACTGGAGCACCTTCTGCAAACATTATGCTCCTCAAAGCCAGCCCTTGTCACCACCAGCTCTCAAGGATCCTCCAGAGACAAGAACTGGGAGGAGGATGAAATATTTGGTAATCCCATCCTTTTGAGGAGCTGATAAAACATTGCTATTAAGCATCTGCAAACAGGTAATGAATGCATCAGTTCCTCAGGTAATTGCATCCTGTGGTTGTTTTTGTCACCTTTTTCCCTTGGAGCAGTCCAGCTTCTGCTCCCCAGCCTCAGGTACAGTTCCATGTTGTCTCACACCAGAGCAGTGCCTACCCACTGGCCTCTGCCCCCCTGCCCCAGCCAAGGTCAGTCCAGCAGGACACTGCTGGGGACAGCCACAGGCTCTTCTCCAGCCCTGGCCCAGGGGAGAAGGTGAAGAGGGAACAGGCGGTACCAGGGTTGTGTTGGAGTGCTGGAGCCAGGTGATGGCCATTGTCCCTATCTGGACCATAGCCCTTGCTTTTGAGCCAGCTCAGTGAGCAACTGGCCCCTGTGGTGGTGGCACAGCCCTTCCCTTCCCTTCCCTCTCTGTCTGCTTTTCCAATGCCTAATTCCAACCCAGACTATTCTGTGATTCTGCGATCCCCATTTGTTCACAGTCAGCAGAAGAAAAATTAAATTAAATTATATCTGCTGCCCACAGAGCCAAATCTAGAGGCATGTGAACCCCATTATTTGCCCTGTTAACTGGCAAGGGAGGTGGCGTGAAGTTCCTCAGGGATTTTGATGAGTTATCTCAGAAAAGACAATGCTTGTGCAGCAGCCCCACTGCACCCGAATCGCTGTTGAGGGCAGGTAGTGTCCTGAGGACCAGCTGGTGTGGGTGCTACACACTGGGACAGTTTTCCCCACTGCCTGCTTTCTGTTATTTAGAAAACCTTCTGTAATTCATGCCTGGATGTGTGATGACATACACAAACACCAAGTATACATATTTTAAAAATATTTTAAGATGTTTTGTTCCTTCTTTCATTAAATTATTTTAACCAAAACCAGCACCTCTGTCCCCTGACATTTCTTTTGGCTGTGTCCCAATTCACCTTTTGTTTATTATCTGCTTGATCTTGGTGTTTTCCTTTATTTCAATCCTTCAAGGGATTCTTTTGCAGCCCCAGCCTGGTACCCTTCACGCCCAACCCAGTTCCAGAAGCCAGGGGCTGTGGGGTGGACAAGGATATCCCACTGATCTGCTTCTGCCTGAAATACAGTGGGTTTTCCAGCTGAGCTTGGTGGGAGAGGTGGGAGGATGGGACCTCTGAGGCCAGTGAGCACAGCCTTTTTCTTTGGGTACCCCCACGAGAGCATCCCACACCCCACAGCAGCCAGCATGTCCCATCACTTTTCCCCATGCAGGACAGAGGGTTTTCTCCACGTTGCAGTGCTCACCCGCCAGCTCTGCAGGAGGGTAGGGGCTGCGCCTTCGGTGACTTGGAGATGGAGCAAGGAGCACCCTGAGCTCTGTCCTGCAGCATGGGCTGCAGAAAGGTTCCTCGCCTCTCTTATAAATGCTTCAGAGGCAGCAGGGTGTAAAAATCCCCTTTTCAGCATGGCAAGGGCAGCTCCATCCTGCCACAAACATTGACAGGGTAGGGACTCAATCCGTAGGGAATTACGTCTACCGTGGGGTGAGGCTCGAACTTTTTAAAGAGAGGGGAAGAGGGGGCAGAAAATGTCTGTCCTGGCAAGGGCAGAAAGCTCAGTCGTTCCAGGGCTAAACCAAAAACGGATTGAAAGAATCAATCGATACCTCCTTACACCTTCCATCGAAGCTCATTTTTAAAACAAGCCAGCAATACAAAACAACCTTACAGTGGAAACAGCTACCAGTGTCAGAGCAAGAGCGGATGGAAAAACGGTGGTCAGCGTTACGGGAAGTGTTTTGGACAACACCCTCGTGGTCAGGGATGGAGGCAGGGGCAGCACCGCTGCGGACAGCAGCCAGTGCCGAGCACGGGGGCTGCGGGAGCCGCGCAAACTGGATGGCTCTGGGCGGGACAAATGCTTCCAGAGTGTCACCCCACCGACACGCCGGGCGTGACACACTCCGGGTCCCCTGGCTCAGCAGTGCTTTCCTCCAGCATCTGCCAAAGGCATCTCTTGCAGCCGCAGCCCTCCGGCCTCCGGCGGCCGCTTTCTCAGGCTAAGGCTGCGGTACCGAACCG